>BSBK01010356.1:0-35000 GCA_027943335.1 Chamaecyparis obtusa | reverse complement strand
CATCATAAAATATTATGTGGATAATGATCACTACATACTCAGGACCAACTCATCCCTATCTCTAAGGGTTGCTAGGATATGATCCAAGACCACACCCAATATCCCCAAGTTCACACAGGGCATCAAAAATAAGCTCCAAAAACAATCCTCCTAGCGTATTCACCCTCACTTGTGACCAACATGATCATACTCAATGAGTGTGAAGGTTGAAACCACACCATCATGTTGTTTGTGCTAAGAGGCAAATGAGGGAGGCACTACAATAGAAGGATGGAAATGATTTAGGATTGTTTAGTGAAACATTGTCAGAGCTTAAAGGATTGATGGAAAGTCAAGATTTTTAATTGTTAGGTGAAAAAGATGAGTTAATTTGGTGTGTCTCCAAGAAAGGGGAATATTCTATCAAGATTGGTTACAAAGTGGCTGAGGCAACTATAGTGGTTGAGCAAGAGCCAACTCATCGCTTTTGGAATAAATTTTGCCTCCTTAAGGAGGGAAATTTCTCTTGGCTAGGAATCAAGGGTAGGGTTTTGACTAGTGAAAGGGTGATGAGGTATGGATTTTATGGCCCCTTTGAATGTGTTCTTTGTAGAGAACAAGAAGAGACTCTCGATCATCTCTTATTACATTTTAAGTTCCCATCCCTATGCTAGAACTTTGTGTTGAACAAGCTAAATTTTTTGTGTGCATTTCCTTGCACTATCAAGGAGATGTTCTAGTCATGGAGAATTGCACCTCTCAAGTCCACTTTTTCTTGTATTTGGAAAGTATCTCCTTCCTCTATCTTATTAGAAATTTGGAAAGAACATAACTGACATATATTTTAAGGTAAATTTAAAACAATGGAGATGTTATGTTTGAGAATTGAGTAGTCTATTTTAGAAATTGTCAATATTGTTGTTTCTACTCATAATCCATGCAAGCTCCCTCTCTGCTTCTTTGACTTTGTTCTTCAGAGAAAATGGCCTTTGTTTAAGTTCTTGTCTACTAATGGGAATTATAGGGTTTATCTATAGTGCCACCCTAACCTCATCTCTATACAAAGGTAATGTAGCTTTGGACCCTAGTTGAGATGTAGGAAGAGGCAAGCATTTATGTTATATTGATGTATTAGTGTTAATGTATTATTGCCTTATAATTATAGAATCAATGTTATTATAGTTACCATGAATGAAATAGTGCCTAGTTACATTAATGATCCTCGTTGGATAATATGGTTACTTAATATTTGTGGTTGATAACTAATTAGGATGATATGTTAGTTTAGATGACATATGACATGTCAATCATTCATATGTTTTAGTAGCGATCATATATGCACAATGTGTTTTCCAATAGATGTCATGATGTTTCATGAGGATGGTTACTTGCATATACCTACTAATGTAGTGGTTGTGATTGATCCTTCCTAATGTGTTTGTACAAAGAGGGACAAAGTTGTAGTTACTCATTTGTGAGGTCCACACGATATCTCGATTCCCTTCCTTGTTTGATAATACATACAATATGTGCTTCATCTATTGTACTAACGTGTGCATGTATTAGGCATTGACTTCCCTTGAATCGATAGGGATGTGTGTACAAAAAAAGATACATATATTAACCATGATGGTGATTAAATATGAAGTTGATCGTATGACCAACTAATTATTGTAGCCACAATTATTGTGCCTAGTTTGGACAACAATTGTCACAATGTTTATTTTGGCCAGCTAGTTATTGGGTTGTAACAGTTGGCGGTCCTATTTGGTATATTGAGGTGTGTGATCTAGTTGTGTGGTTGATTTGTGATGTTCATGTAATGCTTTTGGGTCAACATATGAGTTTATTTATGGATTGGTTCATTTGATGGAGTCATTGACTAATATTATAATCATACTTTGTTATCATTGACTAATGTTGTTTTGGGACGTTTTAGTTTAATTGGTAATTTTAATCTCTTAATTTTGGATTTCAGTTTTAGAGTTCATTTTATAGTTTTAATTTAAATATATAATGTATTTTTATATTTTAAAAGTGAATCTTTTTATAGATATTATAAAGTTCATGTTTATTTATTCTTTCATTCTTATTTTTCCTAATTTTATGAAGTTTTGAGAAACCCTCTCTTGGAAATTCAAATTTGGGCTTATGGAGGATATTTTCATGGAAATATTTTTGTGGGAATTTGTTAAATGGATTCCTCACATTGAATTCATTCTTCCCTCAAATATTTGTGTGAATTAGTTAAGGTTTCATCTACTTCTTTTAATTTCTTGGTTTTGAACAAATGAAGGTCTGTTCATGATTTCCTCCCAAATTCTTGTTTATATTTCAAATTCTTGTTATGGGAATGATTGGAAAGGCCTTTCTTTTGAAATATATTATATTACAAACTTGTTTGAACTCCAATGATGAAGATTTCACAGTTTTCAAGAATTTCTTGAGAAAATGAGGGTTTATTGTCCATACCTTGCCAAAATTCATTTGTGTGGAAGAATGAATGAAGTGAATTCATTTGTGGGATTCAAATCCATTGAGGATCAATGGGTTTTCCTAGATTTGTAATTTATTGAATTTTAAAGTTTAGTGATTTTGGCATGTAAGCATGTATGCACCCAGTTTTGGATCATTTGCCAACATTGAGTGGATTTAGTTGTGAAATGAATGTGGAATTATGTGATTATTTGTTTTATGGATAAGATTTTTGTAATCTTAAGATGGGTTTTATTGGATTTTCAGTGGAAATAATTTGGTGTATATGGTTATCGTCATGTGATTGTATGTAATTGGATCTGGGCAATTCTTCAATCCAATGTGAATGAGATGTTATTCAAGGGAGTCTTGGAAATGTTATTTGGATTCTTTTTCCTCATTAGATTTTATGATACATTGTATGTGATTGGTATATGTCTTTACAATTTGTGTTCACTTGGCTCCTTCCATGGTTTCTATTGTGCCTTACCGGTTGTGCATCCAAAATATGTTTTATGTGAAATGAGTCAATATTTGGCTACATGATTAAGTTTATTGTGATGTATAAAATTTAATATGTTATTGAGTTTATGTATGTCAAAAACATTTCATGCTTGTTTATGGGTGGACTTAATGGTGTTGTTACCAAGGGATTGGCCGGTAATGTTCCATGATTGTTTAGTTAAGAGGTCTCATTGTATATCATATGATTTCTTGAATGAATGTTTAGCCAATTATGGGAGTCACTCTCAATGGGGGGACCAAGGAACAAAGGGGCCACCATGGTAACCCATTGAAGAGTACTAATCAAGTGAAAACATAATGAATGATAAAATAATGGGGTTTAAATGGATAACTAAGAAAGAGTAATACTAACAGTAGTGACCTAGAGAATGACTAACCAAGATAATACTAGAATAGTGTTGGCTTGGAGAGTGACAAACCATGTTTGAGTAGGCCTAGAGAGTGATTGAACTTAGATACCTCCTACATACCTCGTGGGCTCACACTAGCCAAGGATGTAGTGGAGAAGTGTTAGGATGTATTGGAACATCAAGCTTCTTGTCACCAGGAGATGATTTATTGGTGCCACATGAGTCTTAGTGCAGTTGGGAAAATTATATTCTCCATCAAGGCTATGTGATGGCACTCCCATTATTGGATTATGCACCCATTTTTTAATCAATGAATCTATGCTTATATGTTGTTGAGCTTTTTGCTTTCATGGTGATTATGGTTTACACTTGTATTCCGTGTGGTCAAGTTTCTTGTGGACATGGCTTGATGTTGTATTAATCTATATTTGTATACCTTGTATGGTTGCTTGCATGTGTGGTGTGGGTCATATGGTTATCTCTAGTGCATGATGGGAGAGGGCCTAAAGGTTCCTCATGGTCGGGTGGTACAACCAACCTCTATTGGGGACTAGAGTATAGGTGTCAATCGGTCCTAGTTTATATGCAAACTTAATCATGGTCCATTATGACATTCTTTGTATACATATTCATGTACTTATGATATGAGCCAACTGATTGTATGCTCATGTTTATATATATATATATATATATATATATATATATATATATATATATATATATATATATATATATATATATATATATATATATATATATATATATATATATATATTCCTTGTAATGGAATAATTTGATGTTGTCATGATTATATATAGAGTATATCTAATTGCATTGTTCTTGATTAATCTTATTCTTTGGCAGGTGTATAATGATCATCTTGGGATTTCATAATGTATGATCCTTTCCTCTTGATTCATGATGTTTTCTCATGTGTTATTGGTACGTGGGTATTATCTATGTTTATAATCATGGAATTGGGTTCTATGTTTCATAATGGTTAGATTGTTATTGTAGGATGATAACCTTAGATGTATATATGTGTTTAAGTTTAAAATTCATCAAGTTAGTATAAGTGCTAAGGAATGATTGAATGAATATGGTGGATGTAAACATGATTGTGATGGCAATTATTATGGAACCCAATGTGTACTTCCTTAATCATGTTGAATTAAACTTATAAGATGTGTATGTGATATTTTTTGTATGCCTCTGGCACCCCTAAGGTATAGAAGACCTTAAAATGACCTAATCTAGGTGTTTAGACCTTAAAACCATCATTTTCTTTGAGTTTTTGACCCTAAACTAAGAATGGAACATATGTTCATGGAAATGGAACATATGTTAATTCTTGTTTTACATCCACTCCAATTTAGTGCATATGTAACCCTGCTCCTACACGTGTGTAGAATTGGCTCTAATCATGAAAGTTGGCACTTGGGCATATGTGACATGTATCTACACATCTATCACTTACAAAGTTGCACATCCATGATAAAATATAATTCTTAAAGTGTTGTGGATATATAGATTATTGATTTATACCCATTTCTATTGTGGTCCTTTTTTATGTAATCATAGTTAGATTCTAACCTCATTTTATGCATTAATTAATAGAATCTTTGGAACTAGACCCTATAGAGTCATAGTCCTGAGTGGTTATTGATTTCTCATAACATCAATGGGTTCTAGTGAATTCTATAAATGTTGAGAGCCTTTTAAAAATTGATCGAGTGCTCTCATAGGTCCTTGTTGAGTGGTCGTAACATGGGAGTCATAGGACCCTTGGGGACACTAGACCTTCCTGCTCAATGGTTCAATGATGTTCATAATTTTAATGTGTCCGATGTTAGTGTATGTTATTGATTAATGTTTGTATCATGTCTAAAATATTGGTGCATACTCATTATAAATGTAATTAACTATATATTATCAAACAAAAAAATGGTTGTCTATATTGTGTTTTGTTTCGTGAGGGTTCTTTGGTGGGGCATAACATGATCCTACTAGAAATCATAGGGATAATGTGGCACATATTAAGTTGAATGATGGTTGGGTTACAATTATCTTTGATGGGACTTCAAAGGAAAAATAGGGCCATCAAGGACCACGTGTGTGGCAAGGGATGCTTCAAGCAACATATTGGCAATTTAATCAAAGAAACTAGAAGATGGTACAAATAACAAGGTGGAGGAGCCAACTACCTTACTTGTAGTTGAGATGACCAAAGATATTAATATATATAAAATATAAATTGAGGGAGAATCCTAGATCATAGTCAACCTAATTGAAAATGATCATTCACAAGCCTAGAATATTGATAAATTTATTACAATCATTCAAAAGAAATTGAAATTTTTTAGCAACTTCAAACTATATCACATATATAGGAAGAGAACTCTCTTATCAACTCATTGTCCAAGTTGATGGTGGATTTGATATCCTCACTTGATTGTAAAGATGATTTTGTATGTTGTAGCCTCATTTATGTGGCAATGATAGTGGAGGGTGGTGGAATGAGGCAGACTACTGTATGCACCCTAAAATGGTCGCCTAGACTTTGGGCCCCCATTCAACAATTTATCAAATCCCTGAATCAATATTTTCAAATATCAACAATATCAATTATATCAATTTCTTTGATCAAATCATAATCAATTCAATATTTTCTAAGGTTTGAGCCTTATTTAATTTAAAAGAGAAAAAAATAAAAATCTTATTTAATTAAGAGAACATGCTATTTTTTAATTAATTAAAAATCTCTTTTAATTAAATAAATTAAAAATCTCTTTTAATTAAATAATAAAATCACTTTATCCTAAGCCTTTATTTAATTAAAAATAATTTCCTCCCCTTTTATTTAAATAAAAAATCCCCACTTTTCTTCTTATCCTATGTTGCACAAATAAAGTATTATTCTTATTTTATAAAAAGGGAAAAAATACTTTTTGTCTTATGTGAGACACAAAAGTCAACTACTATTTTCTTATTGGAGGATATTTGTGCACAAGGATCAAACTTCTTTTTTTCTCCACCGTTGATTAAGTCTTTTGCCTCTTAATCTCAATGGTCTATTTTCATCTCATTCTCTATAAAAGAAGAGCTCTCTTCCTCATTTTCATATCTTGAGTTTTTATGCTAATGTTATGCTGCAGATTTTTTTAGGTCATTTGGAACTCTTTGAAGACATTGTTGTTGCATTTCATTTAGCTTGTTTTCTTACATCTTAGTTGCATTATCATGGCATATTAGCTTAGATTTCCTTTTATGCAATAGATTAACTTGCATTGTCATATAGATTTGCATTGCATTGCATCTATATTGATTTCATTGGAGATATTGACATTGTTGCCCTTGTCTTTGATTTGGAATCTCTCATTGTGTGGTTGACTAGCAAGGTCATGAGTTTATAGCTCTAGCTGAGAAGAATTTTACAAATCTTGCAACTCCATACATAGAGAGCTATGGATCGATTTGTGAGGGCTCATTGTTGAGTTTTCTTGCATGTAAAGATTCATAGAAGTGTGGTCACATTTTCACCATACATTTTTGGTGCCCACCGTGGGGCAACCCACTTTTACATGCTAGTTTTTGATTATTTTTTGGAGCTAACCCTTGTGCAGATTTGTTTGGAGATGGAAAACCCTAGATTTGAAAGATTTGATCATATCTTCCAAACGGCTTGGTGTTTTGGTCTAAAAATTTTTTTTTAGGTTGGAAAAATATCAAAGAAGCTCCAAAAACATTTTCAAAATTTTCAAAAGTGATTTGTATTTTTTATGATTTTTTCTTGATTTTTCATAAAAAATCAATTTTTGGTGCAAATCAATGTATTTTTCAGAAATTTTTACATTTCTGGAAAGGTCTTGGAATTATATAGGGGGTTCATTCACTATGTTTTTAATTTAGAAATCATATCATAGCTCATTTGGTCAATTTATAAAAACTGGTCTATTTTGGTAAAATGGATCTTTAGGGCACAAATGAAAAGATTTTTCTAAAATTTTTACATTTTTGGAAATCTCTCTATTTTTTGACAAAGATCTCTTTTTTGTATTTTGGGTTTAGGGTCCAAATTCATGTGGTAAAAATTAGATCTTTTTGACTAGGTCAAATGCAATTTTTTTTTTTTTTGTGATGGGTATGCACTTATTTTTTATTGTTCATTGCATGATATGAGTTATCATTTGGATTATTTGCTGGTTATCATTGCTCTTAACAATTGATTTTCAGATCTAACCCTAGGGTTTGCATAAGTTGGATATACATTGCATATCTTGTTTGCTTATTTTCTTGTCTTGTTCATTTGAAGGTACTCTTGCTTTCATGGAAAATGCTTAAAACAAAGCATTGGACTTGAGGTACTTTGTTCCATCTCTACAAAATTTAGATTTTGGGATTAAAATTGAACCTGTCATGTGTTTGGCTTGAGTGTTTACATGCTTTGATAGAACATATTTCAATTGATGCTCTTAATGGGAAATAAATGAACATAAATTTGCTTTCATACAAGTTTGTGTAAGTGAATGCTTGTGTTTAAACTTTAAGTAATTCTTGGTTCCAATATCAAATATCTCATTGAGTGATTGAGGGCATAGATTCATTCCTTGTTTACATAGGGAGTTAAATGCACCACTTTGTGGACTCGCTCTATGTTTACTTGGAAAGTTAAATATTCCATTGATTCAACTCTTTGTCATTTGTGAGTAGTATTGATAAGCAACTTTAGATTACTTTTGATTGATCTTGTTAGCTAAATTGGGTGTTGGACTTGCTTATTTCTAATCAACCCTCATTACCACTCTTTGGATGCAAGATCAACATTCATACATAGGGGAGAGGTCTACTTGAAAAGAGCATTAAGTGTTCCACAAAGTTTCCCCCTTTTTATGCTTTCTTGATCTCACTTGTTTTTTAAAGTGTGGACTCACTTTGAGTTGATGTGAGGAGTTAAATGTTCCACTTTTGGGCTCACTTTGAGTTGATGTGAGGAGTTAAATGTTTCACTTTTAGACTCACTTTGAGTTGGTGTGAAGAGTTAAATGTTCCACTTTTGGACTCACTTTGAGTTGGTATGAAGAGTTAAATGTTCCACTTTTGGACTCACTTTGAGTTGGTGTGAAGAGTTAAATATTCCACTTTTGGACTCACTTTGAGTTTGTGTGAAGGTTTAAGTGTTCCATTTTTTGGACTCACTTCACTTTTTTTGAAGGGTTAAATGTTCCACTTTTGGACTCACTTCACATTATCTTGAAAGGTTAAATGTTCCACTTTTGGACTCGCTTCACATTCTCTTGAAGGGTTAAATGTTTCACTTTTAGACTCGCTTCACATTATCTTAAAGGGTTAAATGTTCCACTTTTGGACTCACTTCACATTCACTTGAAGGGTTAAGTGTCCCACTTTTGGAATCACTTCGCATTTACTTGAAGAGTTAAGTGTTCCACCTTTAGTGCTCTAAATACTTTTGATAGTGAATTACTTAATTTTTATTTCTAGAAGGCCTGCTTGGGGACACACCACCTCAAGGGACAACCTTAACTCCCATGTTCCGGCGGAGTATAAATAGCGGGTGGTGAATCCAAAGACACCTCTCTTGGGAATTGAGTTTGATATCACTCTTGGCTAAGCCTCAAAGAAATTTATACCTTTGAGAAGTGAAGGAGGAGATTTGGGTTACCGTCTCCCCCTGGCTGTGTGATTTTAGATCCTTCTCATCTATAGATTTGGGCCTCACGTACCTTGCATATATCAAGGACTCCTTTTAGAAAGCTACGTATATCTTTGTAGACAGCTTGTTAAAGTATTGTTGTGTTCTATGTCTCTGCTAAAACATTTTGAAGAACATACACAAGTAGAATATTTAATGAGTAGAATACTAAGTTACTATCTCTGTTCATGCGCAAGGTTGCTTTGTCCCTTGCCCATTGCTTGAAGACTGTTTGCTTGAACTCCCTGGTTGTTATTCTATGTGCTTGATCATCATTGCAAAATATTTTGAAAAATCTAATTGGAATACTGAAACTAAGTTCTGTCCTGCTATAGTGAGTTCTCCTTAGAAGCTTGGTCTTCCTTGGTCAGTCTAGATCTCAGATCCTAGGTGTTGTCATGTTGCTCAACATCTCAATGAATGTTATGATATCAATTACACAAGATGACTTTTAGTCTTCTTCTTTCTTCTCCATTTCTCATGTTCTTCTAAAGTCTTCTATTCCCATGGGAAATTCTTCTTCTTGATTCTTTTCCTCTTACTATCTAGTCTACCTTCTTCTATTCATCTATTCATTTCTTCTACGCTTGATTCCTCCTCTTCTAGAACCATTAATTTCAACTATCTTGTTAAGGAATCTCTCTTGAGAATAGATGATCTTGAACTCATTGCTCAATTTGAAGAGTATCTTAATTCCTCCAATAGTTCCTCCAAAATTCTCATGAGTGACGAATTTATGACAAAAATAAAAGAAAAATCGATTAAATCAGATGCCTTTGCTAGAATCATACTCATGATCTCATCCAAATATTCTTCATCTTCTAAATCTTCTCATCATTCCTCACATTCTAAATCTTATCACAATTCTTCTAAACACTATTCACATTCTTCATCTTCCAAATCTTATCATGACTCTTCTAAACATTATTCGAATTCCTCATTATCCAAGTCCTCTTCCTACACTAAGCCTTCAATTTCCTCTTTTTCACGATCTCATTCTTCTTCTACTTCTTCAAAGAGTATTACTTCTCTTCACAAGACATACCATAATGAGCAACGTGATAGTCCTTATGATACCTCTTCCACGAAGAGTGACGCACCCACCTATGATGACTATGATGATGGACAATGTAGTGATACCTATGACACCTCTATTCCTAAGAGTCCTCCTAGTCGTGTTCTGGTGCTTACTGAAAATGCATCCTCATATTGGAAAGATCATGATGGTGATCTGTATGATTCAGATTTTGAAAGAAACTTTGATGAGTTTTGTGAGCAATACCTTGATTATAATCCAGCTACTACTGTTGAGGAATATAAAATGCACCGTGCTGATTTGAAATGTAAATATTATAAGAATTCTTCCTCTAGGAACTCTCATGCTGAAAATAAAGATTGCACTCTCAAGAAAGATCATGTTAATGCTAAATCTTTGTCTTGTGATGGTTCCCTTCCATCCCCTACTTCATCCAATACCCATACATCTACTAAAGCTTCCGAATCTTTCACAAATCCTTCATCCAATAGAAGTTCTAATGCTTTTCATGAGATTCCCTATAGTTATCCTCAAGGGCTACCTCTTAAAGAAACTCAAGCTAACCTTCACTTAGCTGCAAATACTTTCAATAATGCTAAACCTAAAGAGCCTAAGCCTTTATGCGCTATAATGCCTACTTCAGCTGGTCCTTCACCATCTCCTCCAAAGTCTTCCATACAATCACAACCTGCTCCCTTGTCCTTAGAAATGGCTCCATGTCAAGAGGACTCTAAAAATGATAAAGAAAAGAACATAAAAAAAGATCAAGATCAAGAACCCTCCATGTCATCTAATTCTTTTCATGACATCTCTGATCTATTTCATGGTTCTTTTGATCCTCTACACTCTTCCTCATCTATTCCACTATCTCCTAAGCAAGATCAAGCTACTACTTACACCATTGAGCTTATTGATAATTAAAATAACCTTACCACACTTGCGCTTTTCAAAGATGATACTTCCATTAAGATTATTAAAAATGGTGTTGTTACTTCTGATGTAAAGCTTTTGAAAATTGAAAGAAAGTTGATACGCTTATGCTACCCAATGATTCTTGTCAAGATCAAAGTCTTCCATCTTCTTGTTCTACCACTCCATGCTCACTTCCACTTTCTACTCTTCTTAAGTCTTTGCAAGCTTTGAATGATCCTGTCAAAGAAGGTGCTCCTATTCAAGAGGTGCACAATCCTATTGAAAATCCTAATGCTCATTCTAAAGATGCTGATGTCCTTGGTTGTCATATAGATGTTGATGAAATTATTGATTATCCTTTTGCATCTTCCACTTCCATCCTTGGACTTCCTCCACCAATACCAAAGGCTTCATGTCTTCCTTCCATCTTGGGCCCTTATGTCCCTTCACTTTCCCCTCCTAACTCTCCTAATTCATCATCCATTTTGGGTCTTTACTTCCTTCCATCTCCTATCTTTTCTCAAGATCAACATAGATACATACCCTTGAATCCTTTTCATCCATCCACCCATCTAAACCAGTCATATTATCCTTCTTCCTCCATAAGTCCCAAGTCCTTTGGAAGTAACTTGAATGTTCAATACAAGAAAAAGAAGCAATATAAGAATCCATCAAAAAAATAAGATCGCCATGTCTTCTCTAATCGACATGAAATCATAAAGTCAAAAGAGATATCTAAGAAGAAAACTACAAGACAAGTATGGGTTCCAAAATCCATCATTCAAGATATTCTCTCTAAATCATCAAAAGGAAATAAAAAGCCTAAGGCTATATGGATTCCAAAGTCTCTCTTAAGAGAGTCTTATGTTGAACAACAAGTGAAGTTGACATTCAAGCTTCCAAAGGCTTCCACTTCATTTTCTTCCAAAAATATTTTTCAATTTCATGCACCTGAACCGCAACCTCTGCTAAACATTCACCATATTTCTTCACGTGTTCCTTCATTCAAGTTTCCTCCACCCTTTGGCCACCCTTCAAGGTGTGTGTTGATGTTGATCTTGCCTTCCTTTTCATCTACCCTTTCACAATCTTTCAATTCATTGTCCTTTTACCTTCTATCATTTTTTTTCATTTGCCTATTCCTTCTATCTTCCAACCTCACTTGCTTTACATAAAACCTTATCCTCCATTTTTTTCTTCCATCTTTTTCCTATCAGCATCTTTGAGCATATCATTTTGAATCTTTGGTATATCATGGTTTATCCTTTCAAGGAGCATTATCTGAAAAGATTTCTTTCTTTCAAAAATATAAAATTAAAAAAAAATAGAAAAAATTCAAAAAGAAAGAAAGAAAAAAATGAAAAAAATTGAAAATGTGCCTTGGTGGAAACTTGGAGACAGGCACCTTGGTAGCAAAAGTAAAGAGAAATAAATTCATCCTATGGTGAAAACCACTCCCTTGTGGCACCTTGGATAAGTACCATGATGAAAACTTGGTAATCAAGCATCATGCGTAGTTCTTCTACATATTTCATCTATTCCGTCTTCCATCTTTGATTTTGACAATGTTGGTCTTTACACGAACATTTGGCTATCTTGTGAGCTATCTTACGATGATCTTGCTTTCATTCCATTTATTTTTAGCCTTCATATCTATTTTCCTCCATTCATTCTAGCCTTTCGCTATCCTTTTCCCCTTGGTCTTGATCTAATAAAAAGAGTAATACACGATGCTATGAAGTCTCTTGACATGTCAACTCCTTTGGACTTCATCCTTTCCTTCTTTGGCATTATGCTTTTGTGACTTATCATATGCTAGTGTTTCATTACTTATCCAAATGTGCTTTGCATGATAATTTTTTCCCTAGCTTGGGTACTGTTGAGGAGTTTGACCTTGAGGATTTCTTCCCTTCGTTCACCTTCATTCTCCTTTCCTCCATCTCATTCACCAGCTTGCTCATCCATCTTATCCCTCACATTGCTAGATATTGGGACTACACGATGTGATCTTGCTCAAGAGTTTGATGCCCATTCTGTCTGGGTACATCCTTTGTACATATTTTATGATCCTAAAAAAATACCAAAAAAATTTCATATATGATGCTGAAAAAATCATAAAAAACATAAAAAGTTTTGAAAAAAATACAAAAAAAAAAAATCAAAAAAATTCAAAAATTCAAAAAAAATAGAAAAAGTTCCTTAGTGAAAACTTGGTAACAGGCACCTTGGTAGCAAAAAAAGAAAAAAGAAAAAAAAAAGAGAAAAATTGCAATAAAAATCCAAGTGGTGAAAACGTGGAAACAGGCGCTACTTGAGGCCTTTGTACTCCTATTTGTTAGCATGTGTCCTCGACACTGAACCTTTCTCCATCATGTCTTGACCTTATTTGGCATAGTCTGGAATTGGTCTTTATCTTTGTCTAGGGGGCATAACTGTTAGCATTGGTCTTTTAGGTGCGTTTGTCTCTTGGGGCATTCCACAATAGGTGTTTTTCAACACCACCCCAAACAGTGTTTTTCAACACTACCCTTGCGTCGAGTATTTCTTAACACTTATCAGATGTCTTACCCAACAGTCTAGTATGATGCGACGTTACTCATTTGCAAATGTGATACTCAAAGTTTGACTCTATGACCAACACACACGCACTTAAACAATCAACTTGTTGAGATATGTTGACTTTATTTTTCTTTGTGTGCTGTCTATGAGGATTTCTTTGATGAGTGGTCTCTCCCTAAGAAGTTTTCGATGATGCATAGTTAGAAGATTGAGGGTATGAGAACATGTTTTATTTCTTTATCTGCTTGTGGGTATATTTTGTTGATCCTAACTGTCATGAGCATTTATGCTAGTCTTACTTGACACTATGGATTGACAAGGTATTATCCTTGACTGTTTTGCGAGTGCATGCTTCTAGTTATCCTGACTTTCATGTGTCTTGATACAAGCATAATCTCACCATATCAAACTTAGGTAATCTCACTACATTAGTCATCTTGACCTCCATGTATTTGATGCCTAGGTGGGATTTCCACATTTCTATTTGATAAAGATCATATTCATATCCACATAGTTATGCTAGTGTATATTGTATGATCTTGTGATGCTACCAATAAAGCTTGATGATGATAATTAGATGTTTATAGGCGTTGTGACCTTGCAAGTCAACCACTTTCATAGTAGCTTGCATTCTTAGGTTCATCATAGTTTAGTTTTTTCATCTTGCATATGGAGAGAGCTCTCCTTTTTATCATCTATGGACTAGTTGGTCAACTGTGCTCATTTTCTGATTCTTCTTGATCATATCTTTAATTTCTGGTCTTTCATATCACATCATTTTCTATCCATTTTCGGACTCGAAATCAAAATCTGAGTTGCATTTCTAAGTTTTCTCATTCTTCTACGTAGTTGACTGACTTTTTGAGGCATAATTCTTTGCTCTTTGATAAAATTTCTTCCTTTCCATGTCTTCCAAACTTCTAGTCTTTCATTCACCCCTCTCACTTCATTTCTCTAAGGTTTGACTTAATTTTTATCCTATATCTTTCCCAGTCAAACCTAGTCAACCTGGGGCATGTCTTCACTATTTGATGGTTATCTTATCATGCTCCATCCTTTGATTATGATTTATTGTGACTTGATCAGGTTTATCAATTTGTTGTTCTCCTCTATCTGATTTCGATTTTGATTTCGAAGGGGCAGTACCTATCAGCTTTAATATTTGATTCAACTTTATCATTCAACTCAGCTTGAGATTCTTATTTTGAGACTTGATTATCACCTAGCAGCGACGGTGGTGATTTTGTCTTTCAATTTTTATCTCCTATTTTTCAGACTTGATTATTGCCTAGCAGCGACGATGATAGTTTTGTCTAAGACTTGATTTGCACCTAGCAGCGACGGTGTTGGTCTTGTCTTTCAGCTGTTGTTTATGCTTGTCCCGATGTGTTCCCATCCATCGAACACACATCTGAGTTGTTTTGTGATCCCAAATCAATCTCACATTTCAATTCTTATTTGACTGTATGTGTTCCCGAAATGATCACACATTAGTCAAAGAGGGGCAAATGTATGCACCCTAAAATGGTCGCCTAGACTTTGGGCCCCCATTCAACAATTTATCAAATCCTTGAATCAATATTTTCAAATATCAACAATATCAATTATATCAATTTCTTTGATCAAATCATAATCAATTTAATATTTCCTAAGGTTTGAGCCTTATTTAATTTAAAAGAGAAAAAAATAAAAATCTTATTTAATTAAGAGAACATGCTCTCTTTTAATTAATTAAAAATTTCTTTTAATTAAATAAATTAAAAATCTCTTTTAATTAAATAATAAAATCACTTTATCCTAAGCCTTTATTTAATTAAAAATAATTTCCTCCCCTTTTATTTAAATAAAAAATCTCCACTTTTCTTCTTATCCTATGTTGCACAAATAAAGCATTATTCTTATTTTATAAAAAGGAAAAAAGTACTTTTTATCTTATGTGGGACACAAAAGTCAACTCCTATTTTCTTATTGGAGGATATTTGTGCACAAGGATCAAACTTCTTTTTTTCTCCACCGTTGATTAAATCTTTTGCCTCTTAATCTCAATGGTCTATTTTCATCTCATTCTCTATAAAAGAAGAGCTCTCTTCCTCATTTTCATATCTTGAGTTTTGATGCTAATGTTATGCTGCAAGTTTTTTTAGGTCATTTGGAGCTCTTTGAAGACATTGTTGTTGCATTTTATTTAGATTGTTTTCTTACATCTTAGTTGCATTATCATGACATATTAGCTTAGATTTCCTTTTATGCAATAGATTAACTTGCATTGTCATATAGATTTGCATTGCATTGCATCCATATTGATTTCATTGGAGATATTGGCATTGTTGCCCTTGTCTTTGATTTGGAATCTCTCATTATGTGGTTGACTAGCAAGGTCATGAGTTTATAGCTCTAGCTGAGAGAAATTTTACAAATCTTGCAATTCCATGCATAGAGAGCTATGGATCGATTTGTGAGGGCTCATTGTTGAGTTTTCTTGCATGTAAAGATTCATAGAAGTGTGGTCACATTTTCACCATACAACTACAAGCTCTTTACTATGCACAATACCCTCAACATTGGTATGTGTTGATGAATGATTTCTCTTGGCTCTCAATCTCATTTGATGTTTTGGTGGTTAAGGAAGGTCCAAGAAGTTTGACATTTGAGATGGAGGCCAATTTTAGTCTAAAAGTGACCAAGAAGAAAATATCATTCTGGGGTAAAATCTTAGAGGAAATATTGAAAATTGTCTTTTCCACATATGACCCATTTTTCCTATCACTGGTGTAGGATTTGATAAGGGTTAGATTCTGACGTAGGAGCATATTGGGCTCATGGAAATATTGCATCAACCAAAACTAGTTTTTTTTTTTTTTTTTTCTATTCTAGTTTCATGTTTGAGAGATCATGTTGGTGTTTCATCATGCATTCGAGTTAGCGAGTGCAGTCGTAGAATATTATCTAGGACCTATCTTTGATCACTTTCCCTTGATCACACTTTGTTTGGATCTATGTCAAGCTCAAGTTATAATTTGACTATTCTTGGGTAGCTTTTTCATTTCTTGTTCCTAACCGTTGGTGGAATTTCGATCGTGTGATGATAATTGATGGTTTGTGGTGATCGGTGGTGCATATTTCTATGTTATTGTATCATGTGTCGACCTAAATCTGGGATCAAAAGGATTCACATAGTTTATGGATCAAGTTCTTATGATATAGGACTTTCCATTTTTGTTGTAACACATTTTTCCTATTCTTGGGAAATGTAACCTTTCGTAGGCCTGACTTGTGTATCGCATTGGCTATATATTGTAACCTAATGTATTTCTTGAGTTGCATGAAGGAGGGATGCACGATCCTAGATTTGTAATAGATCAGTAGTCTGATTTAACTATATTGGGCCATAACTAGGAAGACCTTACAACCCAACATGTATGAAGCCAATTTGATAATAAAGCTATTGTTATTTGGTTATATCTTTGTTGTGTTTTTCTATTTTCCGCTATGTTGACTCTTGCTGCAAGGTTTGGACATCTCCTTTGGGGATTCTCCATCCTTGACTACATCAAGTGGTATCAAAGCTAGTTTGATCTTGTGGTGGTGTGAATCTTGGTGTCTGAACTTGTGAAGATTTTGGGGCGTTGTTTGTGAGGTGGCAGAGTGTAGATCTAACTCGCATTAGCGAAGGGCTTGTGAAAGGTGGTCAGAAGGTATTTTCTGCTGGAAGATTGAGTTGTTGTGATGATATGCATGAGTTGCAAATCTTGGTGTGATAGATGTTTGATCCTGATCTTGTGAATATATGAAGGGCTTGTTGTAGGGTGGAAAAAAGTGGATTTGACGTGCACTTACTATGGATTTCTATGAAATATCTTAGAGAGGGACTATTGTTGATGATGGTTATAAAACTTGGAACAAGTTTCATTCTTTGATGTACTCTGTTGGTGGACAGATCGCTGATTCAAGGAAGATTGTGAAGGTTGTCAATATATCACCAATAGAGAGGCAATTGGAGTCTTGAAATCCCACCATTGAAGTGAGGCAATTGCACCTTAAGAGAGAGGAGATATTGATGAATAGGACTAAGCATGTGATGGAAAGAAAGATGAAGATGACCTTTGTCATTAGGTGGATTCTTCAAATTCCTTATGTTGGAGAAATTTAGAGAAAGGAAGCAAGAAGAGATAAGAGTTGGTATAATTGAGTTGAAGATACAAGTGAAGGAAACATAGCTGGAGTTGCAAAGAATATTTTGTTGTCGGAAAGAGGATTCTCTGGAGTATTTTTCTGAACTTGAGGTTGATGAAGGCATAGGAGATGCTACTGATGTGAATTTTGTAGAGGAAAGAAGTCTTGGTGAAGGTTTGGATGATCTTTTTGGATTAGAGGTGGAGCTTATCGAGAAAAGTACACTGATGAGTGTTCTTGATTTTGAGATATCTATGGATGAAGAAGAAGGGGTTATTGATGAGTTCCTTATTCATTTGACTGGATCTAATGAGAAAATTGGTGAGTACCTTGCTTTTGTGGATGTTTCTGATTATGAGGTTCCATTGGGTGGACTTCCTATGGTTCCATTTGATAGTTTGATTGAAGATAACTTGCTAATGAAAATTGCTGAGGTAGAAGCTGAGTGGGATACTTTGGTTGGTAAGGTTGAGGAGAGTTATTTTCCGATGATTGAGAAAGAGTTTCCTGTGGTTGGATCTAACGATCTTGTTAAGATTATTGAAGGACTCATTGTAGAGAGTATGGTTGCTGAAGATACATTTGTTGAGCAGTGTGACAATGCTTTGGATGAGCTTGTTGTGAGTGAAGCGTCACAAAATCAAGCATTTTAGTTTGATGCTAACTTATTGTAGTGATTACTTTATGGATGTGAAGGTAAGGGCTTGAGTTACCTTGTTGATGTCGATGTGATTGGTTGTGGAGATGAGATTTTTGTTGCAGAGTAGGTTTGGAAGGAAGTGTAGAGTTCCTTTGGAAGGAATTGGTACTTGGACTTGAGGATGGATATTTCAAAAGTGAAGATAAAGATTGGGTTGGAAGAGATAGTGTTGTTGACTAAGGATGTGTGGATGATGGATAGAGGTGGAAAAATTCTTGAATTCCTTGTTGTTGATGATCTGATGGCTGAGAGTAATCATATGTGTGATGAAGATGGAATTGAGTTGCAGAAGTTATGTAAAGAGTTTGAGAAGGAGAGTGCAGATCTGATGCATTGCTTTGCTGCTGATCGGTTTGGCCTTGTCAATAAGTTTTCTAGATGGTGTGTTGCAGTGCATAGGGTTTGGACATATGATTGGTGGATTTAGAGAGTTGGTATTTGTAGATTCACCTTGATACCCTTGAGGGTTAGGAAGCTGAAGGTCAAGATGAAGTTTTGTGATCAGATTTTCTTCACGCTGTTAATTCTTCTTAGAACATCAAAATGAGAGGAATGGATAACTTTAAGAAACCCCCTCCTAGGAAAAGGTGTAAAATCTTGGAAGATCCTACATTATTCTATGGGGAAAAGTTTCTTAATGAAGGCAATTTTTTTTCCAAATTAGGAAAATAAAATAGTTTGTATTGGTGTTTTTTTCCCAGCTGTATGAAAATTCCATAAAATCCTGGCAAATAATACATTAATGTGGGGGAAAATATATATTGTATGAGGCAAATTTTTTTCTTTTGAAGTAAACAAATTATAATATATGAAATAAATGATTTTATTTTGAAGGGAAAAAAATTGTACTGGCAAATTTTATGTACCATTTGAAAATTTATTTATTTTATTGGCTAATCTTTTGTTAATTATGGAAAAAATAAATATTTTATTGGTGATTTTAAAGAGTTGGGATGTGTCATGTGGGCCAATGCCAAATGGTAATTTATGAGAGATGTGATTAATGTAATATCACATCCAACAAATATTGCCTTTATTTGTTACCACCTTGTTTGTAGATTCAATAAGTTGGTATCGATAAGCATGACTAGTCACATCGACACGTAACCTAACATCCATCATTTTATAATGTTAAATGTATAATTTGAGACTATTTGATGATCCTAGATCAATGGCTGAAGTTTAATTTTGACCCCAATTCCTTGAAGGAAACATAGTTCTCTAGGAAGTCACTAGAATGATGACACATATCAAACCTTATCCTGCACCATAACCATGATCATTGATTACAAATGGTTATTTGTTTACGTGGATGGTGGATAATGTTGCACGGTCTATAGTTCAACTTGTAACTCGTAACTCAGTAAGAAATAAATGCCTTGTCATTGACAAGCAATATTCTTTAACTGCCAACCACTCAACACACACGACTTCCAAATTCATACAGACGATATTACCAATTTTTGACATGCATGCATTTATGGGAAAGATTTACATGGAGATATAAAAGATTAAGGAAAATAGATTTAAATTTCTCACATGCATGCATTTATGGGAAATATTTACATGAAAGATTAAGGAAAATGGATTTAATACAGTTAAAGAAAGAATAATTAATTGCTAAGTATCAATCAAGGGCTATTTATAGACGAACTAGCTTCTTTCTTCTTCAATTTTCTTTTGGTAGATTAAGAGTCAGAGCTACCGATGGTTGAAATTCTACCTATGGTTTTAAGGCTTAGGTTTTTAGGTCTTTAGGCTCTGAAGAATTGGAGATGGAAACTCCAATCCGTTTGAGATGCACATCACCAGAGGAGCATAAGTCCTTTTTGGGAAGTGTCTCAAAAAAAACCCTCACTTCAGTTTGTAGAGAGGAACTAGCGCTTTCAAAAATGCTATTGTGTTGATGGTGTTGGGCCGAGAGTTTCTTAAGAATTTTGACAAATGCTGTGTCTACATGGACATTACATCCCAATTTTTTCATCTCTCCTTGACCTTGGAGGAGAGAAAGTTGAAATATTGATGCTGTTGATGAAGGTTTTTAAAGAGAAATTCTTGGTGGATGATATCCCTATTGCTATTTTCATAGAATTAGGGGTGGGAATCCCTTGGGCAAGAGATATACCCAAGTTTCTCCAATCGAGTAGAAATGTGGCCATGCAACCATTTCTATTGAACTTGAATGTAGAGCAATTGATGCGACACATGAAATGGGCATGACTTAGGAGGGATTTTCTCCGCAAATGGTTTCTCCTTGATGAATTCAAGGAGATGGAATACACATGGCTTGAATAATTCTCATAGATTATCCTCTCTCAAAAATTCTACTCAGATGAAGGGGAAGATGAAGATCCCTTGTTTAACCATTCCCATCACCCTATCCCTAAGGCCCGCCTTTGGTGTTTTGACATGCAAAGTTTCACTTTTTTGTTTTGTTTTTTTATATCGATACCATCATAGCACTGGTCCACTACCAGTGCCCTAGTAATAGTAGTAATTTAGTTTTTTTGGGCTAGTTCTAAGTACCTAGCAAGGTGCAACCCTAAACCCCCTCATTTTTGCTTTAAAATTTTGGAGAGACTACGAAAATTATAAATTTTTAGAACATATTAATGGAAATTTAACAACTTCATTTCACTTTTCCTTTTATGGATTTAATGATTTCAGTTTCATTACTTTGCACTTAGCATTTTATTTGTTATTTAAAATATTGATTCACGTATTTTACTTCGACTGTATCTATCCAAATAAGGGTTGCTAACTCAATGGTAGATAAAATGGAAAAAATAGTATGTCATTTTAAGAATGCCGACTTTCTTTTATGATCAAAAGCGAATTTTATCCAAGGAATTCAATGCATCACCATAACATATACATATTATTTTAAATTCAATGCATAATCATAATCATAATATATACAATCATACCACATCTTTTGGTTCTTTTGGATACAATCATACCACTGGCACTGGTCCACCGCTAGTGACCTATTAGGTTTTCCTTTTTACTCTATAATGTTATTTTATGAAAAAAATAATGAAAATTTTGCAAGTTCATTTGAATTTGCATTTTATGGATATAAAAAATGATTCTTAGATTTCTTTGTGATTGCAATATTTTAATTAGTTTATTTATCTATGTATTAGACATTTAAGTATGTTTCAGTAGAAATAAGGAAGCGATGGTAATTCCATTTTTAAATCTGAATATTGTCTATGTCATTGCCTTCTCAATTATCGTCAGAATTCCTAAATTAAGATAACCATTAATCAAAGTTGTAAGAAATTTTTACCCAATTAATTATCGATATAAATATAAAGGTGTCATGTATTGAATTAAGGAAATTAAATATTAATTTTCTATAAATTGTTACTCTATCCACCACATTGCATAGACTTCTTTAATTAACGTATATAGTGATTAATTTTTATTGAAATAAAGAGGATATAATGGGTTTTTTATTAACTTTCAAGCAGTTTTTTATTTTAAAAATATTTTTTAATATAATTTCCATATGAATGGACATTTTTCAAGTTTTTAAAATGACTAGGTTTCTTTATCAGTCCAGAGATAAAGCAAGTTGCTATTTTTAACATTTAAAATAGTTTTATTATTGTTTCGTAATTAATTTAGATCAATTTCATCAAATTAAAAAATAATTATAAATCTGGTCTATATTGATAAATTATATGCCAACGTGTCATATCAATGTGTAATTTCGATTATAATACAAATAGGAATAATTAAATTAATATTGATAATTGAATTCAATGTTAAAGTCAGAGTTAAAAATTACTCAATATATAACTAATTGTTAAATATTTATACAATTTTGAGTAATTAAATAATGAAATTTTAATTTTCACTAAAAATTGAAACAATTTAATTTTTCAGCCTATTAAATTAAACAATTTAATTTTAGCCTATCAAATTGCTTCAAATTTTTTTTTCATAATATCATATTTTGTAATGTTATTTCATAGATTAAAGTTGATTTAAATCAATTATCAAAATTGAATTAAATTGCTTATATATTATCAATATGCGAAATATAAAGTCATAATTTATCAAGTAATAAAGTTATTAGCTTTTTTATTATAAAGTTTAATAATTGATCATATATAATACTAAATTGATATATTTAATTTATTTAAATAAAAAATTAGGACTATTTAAAAATTGAAATTTAAAACAATAAATAATTAAAATAATAAATTAAAAACTCAATGTAAAATTGTAAATTATTCAGTGTTCACTATTTTAGAAATTTACAATTTAGTGTAAATGAAAAATAATTTAATTTAAATTTAATATATTTACGACGTATGGTGTATTTCAGGTCGAAGGGGAAATAAAACCCAATTTTTGCACAACTCTTCTAGAATCATGACTTGTGTCCACTCAGGTCGATGCCATTGAATGATGATGTGTGACTAATGACAATGAATAAGTGAATGGGACCTGTGACACCTGACAATAACTACCAACGACTGTTAGACGAGTACAGATCAACGACATATGGTGTATTTAAAGATGAAAGGGAAATGAAACCCCATTTTTGCAAACCTATTATAGAATCATGACACGTGTCCACTCACATAGTCGGTCTCATTCGATGATGATGTGTGAGGTGACTAGGTGACTACTGATAAGGCAAAAGTGAGTGGAACTCATGGCACCTGACAGTGACTACCAACGATTGTTAGATGAGCATAGATCAACAACCCAAGGTGTATTTTAGGCCTATTTGGGGAACGATCACCTCCTTTTGTAAACGTCCCCCTAGAAACAAGGCACATGTCATGATTTAATACTCAACTAAGTATAATTAAAATCTAAATTGGAGTAAAACTAAACATTTAATAAATCTAATAACTAATAAGCTCAATTTTGGGTCTCTGGATAAAGTTGTAATGTCAAATGATTAAGTGACATGTTTCAATATGAAATTAGATATTATTCTTCAGAAAGAAGCAATAAAAGTTAACACAAGTCATGATTGTACAAATTTTTCCCTTTAGATTTCCAATCTAAGTTTTTTTGTTCTAATTATTATTGGAGATTCAAAAAGGGGTTATGGCTTCTAGGTTGAGGATCGAAACAAAGTCTCTCAACTCTCTGCCCACTCACAATATGCTCAAATTGAAATTCTAGGTAAAATCCTTAACACCTACATCCTACCTTTTTTATTTTTCAAATCTTGTGGTTTACTGTTTAGATTGTAGAATGAGAATTAGGGTTTAATTTTGAATCATGCCTATAAATTGTAGCTATGTATAATTATTTAAATTTCCCTATGAGTAAATACCATAATGGGTAAAATAAATACTATGATTACGAGTAAAAGGAAAAGACAAGAGACAAAGATAATAGACTTGAACAAACTGGTTAAAACACCAAGTTCCACAGATGAATTCCATGATATGTATGATCCTATTATCCATGGAAATAAAGGAATCATGGAAATTAGATTCGCATTTGAAAATACATGGAAAATCCAATGAAGGAGACAAAATATTATCCATTTAACATGGTAAAGGAAAAGATAAATAAAATTATACTATGGGTTGTTGGGTTGACACACATGGTGATACCTCAAGTATTCCCTTGTCCATAAATTCTCATGGTCTGTGCCAAAAATTATGATGAAAATAGAAAAGCAATTGTCGATAAAAATAATCAGGAGAATATTTTGTCAATATCTGAGAGTGAATTTTATATTTTGTTGGACATACGGTTTGAAGCACAAAACTCAAACATACACATTGACCTAGGAAAGATGGCAGAGAATCATGAAAAATTAGATGCAAGACAAAAAGATTCATATATTAGAGGAATAATAGGTAGTTCTAGTTTGGATTGAGATCATAAGCCTCCTTATGAAAATGATATTTTTGTGCAATGGGTTTAGGATAGTTTTTCCTTACTATTATTTTTTTGGGATTGGAAAGTAACAAAGAATTGGGTGCCAACATTCTTGAAATGATTTTTCATATTCATTGTGAATTAGAACCAGTAAGATATAATTTTATTGAGCACATTGCTCATTGCATGCAAGAACAATTACTAATGATTAAAAGAGGTTCACAAAAGATATTTAGATGCACAACCTACTTGTGCTATCTTGTTTTAGCAAAGAATCATGCAATATTTCAGGCAAACAAGATTCAAAGTTAGGTCCATAATCCAATATATGAATGGACACTTGAGATAAGGATGAGTGATAACAGAAGGAACTACAACCATTTTGTAGACTTCTTTTTGGCACCAATGTATCATAAAATTATAGGTACTTCAATGCCTATATTTCCTATGTCTTGTAGAGATTGCATTCAACTTGGAAGTCAAATACAATTGGCTGACTTCTACTTCATGGAAGACTACACTATGTTAAGGTTTTATGGTTCAACGATAGAACCCTACAAACTTCCAATACATGTGACAGAGAGGGTATTTGCATTGGAATATGTATGAAAAATAGAGAGCATAGATGTACTCTTTCATGGTCAACAAAATAAAATGATATTTCCTTCCTCCCCTTTCTCATGTGGAGGGTTTACATTTTAGATAAGAGGGTTCAAAGTGGCACAATTTTTTTTAACAATTTATCACTTTGATGTTGAAAATCATTGGAAGTGTGATCCAATCAACATAATTGGAACAAAGCTTGGAGAGAATGGGAACTCTGCAAGAAAATTTCAACATGAGAGTATGCCATTGATAGAAAAAATTAAAAACATGGACTCCTGGGATGAGGTCAAAAAAGAGATGGAGAAATACATTGCTGAAAATAATATTTCAATACAAGAATCATCATCACAAATTATGGCATTGCACAAACATAAAGGAAAAGTGCAGCACAGGACATCCTACAATTTCTACTAGAAAGCTTGTCAACCATTTAGAAAATCTATTCTAGAAGACCTAATGGATTAATGTAAATATGGTAATTAGACTGAAACCAAAATTTTTGATTTTTGGGAAATGAGGAAGAATCTCGGCGAGCCAAAGACCTTTGTAGATATTTATGAAGTGGAAGAGGATCATATATTTAGCAATTTTTGGAATAAGGAGCATCCAATTGAAGAACATCACAATGATGTTGATTGTAAAGATAATGAGTATGAGAGGGCTTCTACGGATCCAACATGCACTTATTCCACTCCCAAAACTACTACAGTCTATTCAACTTTTAGTGGAGTTGATGTATCCGTGAAATAAAAGTATACCAAAGGGGCATATATTATAGATAAAATGGGTTTTCTAGGTGGTGGTGGTCTGGGTCCCAAATGAAAAGGGCCTTGATTTCAACTTGACAGACTATTTCCACCAAGAAATGGTGAGAAACCAGTCTTTGGAGTTAAATCATCAGGTTCATAAAAAAAGGTACTACTTAGTCTCATACCCTTGCACCTTTATCTATTCCATCTTCAAATCTAGTTCCACCTTTTCCAAGCACTCAGATTCAATTTGAATCAAGTTCCACTACCACTAGTGGGGATGACATGGGTAGTACTAGTGGTATGAAAATGACATTATGACTGGACATGAAAATAGTTTATCCCAGAGATCAAGGAAATGTAAAGAAGAAAAAGGTTATGACAACAATGCCAATGGTGAGTCCAAAATTGTCACACCTTCAGGAAAAAATCCTTAGAATATTACAAAAACTCCACTTTTGATCTGATTTATGAAAACCAGATTACAATACCTGGTGTGCTACCTGCAGTATTGTAGAATTCAACATGAAAATTGAGAACAACAAGATTGCAAACCAAAAACTGTCTCCATTCTATTCAAAATTGGAGTTTATACAAGTCGGATGGATCCCAAGGGTCACACAAATCCCTTGGAATTGAAATGAAGAGTCATCATAATGTTTATTACACTTAAACTATTAAAACTATCAAAATTTATCAAAAAAACTAAATATAAAATTTAGGTCCACTTGGAGAAGGCATAACTTTCTCATCCTAGCTCCGAATTACGAACCGTTTGATGCATTGGAAAGGTATTCAAATAATCTTGAATGAAATTTCAGAAACATCGATGTTCCATCGTGTTTCCGTACAACATATTTGCCCATAAATGCACCGAAGACCCTCAAAATTGCAATTTACTAAAACATATGAAATTTTGGAAAAATTAGATTTCAGTATTTTCCCACTTTAATCCTGATCAACTTTCTATTGAAAGTGGGATAAAATTAGGAATGGGCCAGGGTGTTTCTAATCCTCATGAAGCAATTATTAGAACTGCATGCATAGGTGGACACACATACATCACTGCAAGTGCTATTTCACCTTTCAAATATTTAATTGTGTTAGAAAACCCATATTTTTGTTACAATGATTTTGTAACTAACTTTGAACAAATAAAAAATAAGAATAGACAAAATACTAAGACATTGAAGAGGGATGCAGTTTCTACATCTCGTGATGCAGAACCTACATCGAATAGGACATTTCCCACATATGAACCAACTAAAGAAATGATGGAGTTCATGGTTGTTATGGCCCCAACTATAAATAATAATCAACCAGAGAGTCAGTTAGATCCATCTAAATCTCACATTAGAACCCTTCAAATGAATTTATCCAAAATAAAAATGTGGACAAGATAAATGTGTGGAAAATGACCAACCAAGTGGTCTACTATTCAGTGATGAAGTTGGAGAGAGACAAAGGAAAGATTGAAGACAAAATAGAAAATTTACAGGCAGACCTGGAAAATGAAAAGGAAAAGGAGAAAGTAGTAGATAACATGTGCAAAGAATTAGAAAAAAGGATCAAAATTCTTCCTCTAAAGAAGCAATTGCACATCAAGAACATACGGAGGTAGAACTGAAAATTCTGAGGGAAAAATTGGACTAGAGCAATAAAAAACTTGAGGATGAAAAAGCCTCTTCACTACATTTATACAAAAGAATGGAGACTACAACATAGGAAAACAATAATTTAAATAAGGAATTGGAGAATGAGATACAAAACAATGGAGAGAGAAAGCATAGGAAATAAGAAAACATAGTGAAAACTAGTTGTCAGAATTGAGAGAAGAGCTACAAAAGGGAAATAATACAATTGAAACTTATGAAAACAACTTGAATGACAAAGTAAAAAATACAATCAAGAAAATAAAACAAGACATTTGGGAAAAAATAAAAGTGAGTGGTGATAGGTTGTGTGATTGTTTTGAATTGAATGAAATTCTTGTAGAGATATTTTTGGGAAGCTCAAAGAGAATGTTGAGAAGAACAAAAATATTTATCAAAGAGAGAATGTTGCAAAATAGATTTTGCAACAAATGAAAACAACCAACAACAAGCATTTGACAAACAAGAGAAATCATGACCGTGTTCGTGCAATAATAAAGGAAACATCTATCTTTCAAAAATGTTAGAAACTAAGGGAAGGAGAGGAAATTCTATCTTTATATGGGAGAAATCTCGCCAAGATGAATAAAAAAATAACCAAAATGAAAAGTCTTGGTTTTCCAAATCCCGGTCCTTGTCCTGGTCCTATTAACTCATCAATGTAATTTGATGGAAGAGAAGCTTACAAAAAAATGTTGGAGGATACAATGATGTCTAATTTAGGCAAGTTTCCTCAGGACACAACTCATGAGGTATTGAAAATTGCATCAAACCATTGACATATTTGAATGCAGTATTGGATGGAGTATTTATTTTAGGTCACTCTTCCAAGTATGGATGACTGACGAGGTTGCAAGTCATTTACTATAACATGAAAAATATTGACCTTCCAAATGATGTAGAATGGAGCATTGTAAAAAAATTAGTAGAATCATCCTATCAATCATAGTATGTGAAAGTACTTTCAATTTTTATGTATATTTTATTTATAATGGCTTGAATTGAGATTAAAGTTTGAAATTTGTTTTTTGAACATGATAAATGTAGCAGATGCAAATTTAGTAAACTGACCTATCAAATGTAGAAACATACACTTGTAGAGAGGTTGTGATATTGATTTTGATGTTGAGTCTTCACATGAGGAAAATTGACTTGAAGCTGTTGTTTCTCCCTTGTTTCTATAAAAGGGAATTTAGGGTCATTTTCTAAGGGTAATGAAATTGAAATTGGGTATTGACTTTTGAAAATAGAATCACACAGAATTGTGTACTTACCACTACTAATGAATGAATTGTATCATATTTGTAAATAAATTAATGATAATCTCTATGAATTGTATCATATGAATTTCTATATTTTCAAAAACATAATGAAAATATTCAAGAATTATACCATATGATTTGAATAAGGAAAATGAAAATCAATATTAATTGTATAATTGATGACATTATCAACCACATTCATGTTTTTGACATTAGAATATGATATTATGCATGATTGATTATGGGATCCAAATAGTATACTATAGTAATAAGTTTAATAAATACCCAGGACTTGCTACTTCAACAACGGTTCAAGTTACCACATCATCTCATTGTCGAGATCCTCAAATTCCTCACCATCAACTACATAGCTTCCTTGATTCTTTGCTATGTTTTCTTCACTCTGCATACCTCTGCTTAACTGCATCTCGATTTCAACACTAATAGTACCAGTACATGAGTCACTAACACCATTATTTCTGGCACTGCTACTCTGGTTTTAAATGTTTTCCAACCCTCTTCTTTGACATTTCTTCCTCCACACTTTTAGTGCCCTATTGTAAGGAAAAGTATGGACATCACACTTGGATGTATAGAGCCTCAAGAAAATTTCCAAATTATTGTCTAGTTTGTTTCTTAGCTTTGACTTTAGGAACCCCACAACACTAGAAACTCTCTCATCCTCCACTGACCCCAATATCATGGTCAGACATAAATCAAAAAGATTGAAAAATTCTGATATTGAATCAATCAACATTTCACTTTGAGATAGATTTTTCCAAAGCCTTGTTACCAATCCATCTTCGTGGGGGTTCCACATAATTTTATATTGTTCCCTCATTGTCTGTGATTAACAGTCTGATTTCTCTCTCAAATGAGATAAATCTAAAATTCCATTTAGATTTACTCCATTGAATTCTTTGGTTTTGCAAAAATGATCTCTCAAAGTCAGTATCTTAGTTCAAAAATCTTTCAAATTGTTGAGACTCCAATATCGAGGAAACAAAATAGTCATAGACTCAAGAAATCTTACTGAAGGGAATTGTGTTCTAATTTGTGAGGAAAAATCATAGGCAATGTGCTTCAAAGAAGCAATTATAGAATCAACGATCTGGTAAAGTCTTCCCTTGTAACAATTGATAGTCACTTCTTGGGGTTCTTTCCTGGTTCCTCAAAACTCAACCTTGGAAAAGTAGTGCATTGGTATCTCAACTCTGCATACTTCTGCATATAACTCCCTATTTGCACCGATCCTTAAAAATTTATTAGGATTTTCCAATCTGCAATTCTTAGCTAGTTGGAAAATTTTACATCATCACATAATCGATAGAGATTATTGAGTGTCACATGTCAATTTATCCAACACGACATATTCTTCAATATACATAACTCTTTTTGGGGCCTTGTTCATTATATTCCTCATTTCCTCTAGCATGGGGAGAAGATATACTAACGTTATGAGTGTCTGTGCATTACTTAACCTTCAAAGAAGTTTAGGAAATTTTGGTAGCCGTACTTCATCACAACTTGAGTGTTAGACGTAGCGATTTTCATTGCACCAAAAGATCGACCTATTAATGCCCGATACAACCACTAGACTTATATAAGACACATGAGGCTGTTAAACCATGTCATGAATCCTAAAGGGAGATGTTGGTGGTTAGTCCAATAATGTCCCCCTTAGCGTCACCCAAGGGCATTTGAACTTGTGACCAAGCTCAGAAAATTTTGGTAGCCCTGCTTCGTCACAACTTGAGTTCATTATACCAAGAAACGATGGGTATTTTGAAAAAAATTGATGTGTTGGTCCATCCAAAGAGATCCATCTGGTATCATTATCCTTAAGAAGCTTGTTTCCATCAGTTAGTCCTTTGACAAAGTGTTGAAATTACCTAAATCATTTTAGACTTTGACATAAGTGTTGGTAGATCTCTTTGATTAAAAATTTAATTTTTTGTACTAGAGCATGCTTGCTGACAATCCCAAAAGCTAAATTCATTCTATGGGCCATGTAGTGAATGCCAATAATGTAGGGTGCACAAGAAATTTCTATCTTTGTGCAAAGATCATTCCTGTGGCCTTTCATTATTGAATCTCCATCCACTCCAATGCACACCAACTTTTTAGCAATCATCGTGTCATCTATACCTCCAATTTCAATTGGAGAACTCTTTACTAGTTCAAATAAATTTTCCGTTATCACATTATCCTTCATTTTAGCAACAATTAGTAGATGAGGTTGGTGGAAAAAATTATGTACAATATAAACATGCATGCATACCTAGGAAGTATTATTTATTGTTGTAACTTCATCTAAAGACAATGCAAAAAAGTTTGAATCTTCAATTTTTGCCTTTAGATCTTTTTTTTCAACCTTGGCAAGAAAATTTATCATTCTCATTTGATGTTTACTAACCAATGATTGTTAGGATAGTTACAAAATTTTAGAAAGTGTAATAAAAAACTCAATGATGGGTAGTCTATCATAGCACGCCCTTTGCTCAAAATATAAAAGAAAACACTTAATTGAAAAACTTTTTCCATTTTTTCTAGTTCCATTACTTTTCCAAAAAAATCTTCAATAGAGCTTTTAACTTTAGTAGGCTTCGTTTGTATTTTTTGTTGAAATTCAAATAATTCTACATTCCTAACATGCTAATATTCCTCCTTTTTTTTCCATCTTATCACTAATTTTTCAACTCCATCTATGGTTTTCTTTTCGGAAACTTTACCCATATGCTTCTCTATGGTGTCAATTTTTAGATGCAACCTCTTTTCCTTCATATTTTTTGTGGTGAAAATCTTACATCTACATTCTATTGGAGGCTCACCTTCAATTGGATTGTCCACTAGTTCAATGAATGGATACTTTAATTCCCATTGTATTTGAAAATTCCTCAATAAATCCCAGTTCTAATACTTTTTTGATTCTCTATCATTTTTTCAGTTGTATTTATTTTCTTCTTCTGTGCACCATCATCATCACTTGCATTCTCAATCTCACCCAAGTCGATTATATTATTCTGGCTACTTTGGGTATTTACCTGAAAATCTTCTTCAAGTTCATTGTGATTTGAGATATAATTTTCACTACCTTCTTCAATATGCCATGTAGGTTGTGAATCTTGTAAATCTACTTGTGATGAAGTAGCTTCCTGATTTTGGCCGAAAAATTTCCCACCACCAAAGTATGATCATAAGGTTCTGCATTTTGTTGGCCTCTCTTGGCTTTCCCCACATGCAAGAGCCTTACCCTTATTCTTGTTCGAAATATCCAATGAAATAAAGGCTACCAAAAAAATATTAACTTGTTGAAGAAGTGACAATAGACTATAATATATATAAATATGATTCATTGGCCCTACAATTTACAATATAAAATCTAGGTGTCATCATGTTTGAGGTCTCCTAGGTGACCAATGGCCACTAACTGGTCCCCACTAAATAAGAATGAACTCAAAATTGCAGAGTTGTAGCCAAATAGAGGTGAAACCTCAGGTGAATTTATAATAATATTATATTAAGTACAATTCAAAAATTAATCACTTACCTTTGCCTCAATTACAGTAGCCAATGCACTCAGTAGTCAGAAACTTTGCTGTCGAACATAATTGAGATATCAGAACCAACCGAACCAAATTGTGTACAATAACACTGATCTATGAATGTATTTATACCAATCCTTTTTGGATAATTTGGAGGGAAGATTATATGGTATACAAATATTTCCAGTGAAGCTTGAATAATTATAACACATCCTATGTAATTTTTGAGGTGATTATGGGTCATCCAATAATTTTCCATGATTAATAGAGTTGGAAAAAATGGCATTGGTTTGAGACATGCATATGCAAAATGCTAGGAAAATTTGGGGCCTCCTCTGAATATATATTTATAACACCATTGGCGAATATAGGCCATCGATTAAGAAAAGATTTGGAAATTGTAGGCAAAATTTTTCAATTTACTGTGTCCAAAAATTAGATTCAATTGGCGATATTGTGAAAGAAAAGGAGAAAATTGCATAAATCGATGGGCAATGGGCCTGAGTATTTGACCTAATATTTATAAAGTTTGAGTGACATGGCTAACCTGATATACACATTATATTCTTCAAATCCTGGGTCATCGATGTGAGACATTCACCACTAAAGTTATCCCTGACAAGAGGCTCGCTTTCTTCTTACCTTAGGTGTCTCATACAAGGGCATCTTGGGCTCATAAAAATCTTGCATCAACCAAATTTTTTTTCGTTCTTTTTGTTTTGGTTTCCTTTCAGAGAGATTGTGTTGGTAGTTCATCATGCATTCAAGTTAGTAAAGTGAAATCGTAGAATCTTATCCAGGACCTATCTTTTCTCACTTTACCATGATCGCACTTCGTTTGGATCTATGTTTCTCAAGTTATGATTCATCTATTCTCGGGTAGCTTGTTCATTTCTTGTTCCTGATTGTTGGTGGAATTTTGATCGTGCGATGACAAATGATGGTTTGTAGTGATTGATGGTGCATATTTATATGTTCTTGGATCATGTGTGGACCTGAATTTAGGATCACAAGGATTCACATGGTTTATGGATCAAGTTCTTATGATTTAGGAATTGCCATTTTTTTTGTAACACATTTTCCTATTCTTGGGAAATGTAACCTTTCTTAGGGCTGACCTGTGTGTCGTGATGGCCATATATTATAACATGATGTATTTATTGAGTGGCAAGAAGGAGGGATGTGTGATCCTAGATGTGTAATAGATCGATAGTCTGATTTAGCTATATTTGGCTGCAACTAGGAAGGCCTTATAACCTGACATGTATGGAGCCAATTTGATGTTATCTGATAATAAAGCTGTTGTTATTTGGTTATATCTTTGTTGTGTTTTTCTATTTTCTATTGTGTTGACTCTTGCTGCAAGGTTGGGACATCTCGTTTGGAGATTCTCCATCCTTGATTGCATTAGATGCACACATTGGCCAAGTATAAATGTAGGACAAACACATACATATGTTCCATTTTTGTGTTTGGTGCTCGAGTTGGAGGGAAAAGAGGAGATGAAAAGAGTGGCTAAATGCTATGTGAAACTAGATTGATGATAAGGACTAGATTCTTTGTTAGCCCTTGTCAAACTAGGGCATGTTTTTCTGACCATATTTGGGGATTAGGTTCATGTTCCTAGTTTCCCATGAAATGTTCATCCTTTTATATTATGGTGTGTATTAGAAAACAAAGATTAGAGGAAATGTGAAGCTTAAAGAATTTGGGGCCTCATTCGTGACTACACTCATGACTAGAAGGTGGTGTTAGAATCTAATCTAAAGCATAATGAAATGGACATGTGTAGACTCAACTTCAAGATTGTAGATTAATAGTAAGGTGAGAATTAGGAAATTGATGTGAATGATCAAGTTCCCAATTGTGGTGGGGGATGGGTTGGCAGAGCTAGATGGAGCATGTAAGGACATAGGTAAGGTAGTAGATGAGATTCTCGTGGATGGGAACAAGGTGTGGTATTATTTCCCATGGAAGAGGTCAAGGTGGAGTGAATCATTTAGGTGAGGTGGCTTCCTTGTCCTTTGGGTCTGAAAGTTTTTGTTTCTTTTTGAATATTTCATGTTACTTATGCTAGTTGGGGTGAAGAAAATCTATTTTTGTCCCAAATGATAGATACTATGCTAATTTTGGGATGAACTTTGGGTTGTTTTATAATTTCATGTAAGTACCTTTGGTACTGGATGAGATATTTGTATTAATTTGTAATGGTAGAAAACATTTTTACTCACAGGGCAAGTAGTGATAGGGGTAGGATCTTGGTGCATTATCAAAACAAGATGTATTTTTGTTGTGCAATCTTGTATAGGCAATGATGGTAAAATGTAGTAGATAAATGGTGAGATTTATTTCTTTCAAAGTTGGAATATTTAACATTGTAAAACTTTTACTTTACTATAAATAATAAAATCAAATATTTTACTAACCAAATTTAAGAAAAAAATCTACTTAAGAGGACTACTTAAAAATAAGAAACAAACTTTATAATGTATGGGAGCACCAACTCCACCAATTGTTGGTAGCCAAAATAAGCTAAGAAGCCCATGGAGACCTACCTTAAATGTGAGGTTTCTATTTTAAAGAAAATATTTATTTTAATTATGTAATTGTATTTTTTAAAATTCCATGAAATTTCTTTGAAAGTAAATGTAGAAGTCCAAGCCCTTTCATGGGAGTATTTCTTGACTATAGTTCCTCTCTTTCAAGAATCTTACAAATTAGTCACTTGTGTGATGTGAAGATATACTTTGACATAAAAATGAAGGAAGTTAATGTATGAAGGTTCAACTAGTAAACAAGGAAACTGCACAAGTGGTATACCAATATAGTTAAAAATTTGAAATGCTAGAAGCAAGTATTATACATTATTATTGTAGAGGATAAAAGGTGTATATTTTATATT
>BSBK01010355.1:100000-214544 GCA_027943335.1 Chamaecyparis obtusa | reverse complement strand
ATTAGATTAATAAATATGTAAAATTTAAACCATAAACTCAGTATTTTTCTTTTAAACTTCATTTAAACTCTATCCTACATAAAAATGAGGTTCCAACTAATTCAAAAATATGGAATTAAGTTCCTTCTATAGTATCTACCATAAAGCTTTCCGTAGAAACTCGCCACTATTTAGTAGCCATGGAACCTCTTAGTATTGATATGAAAGGATGTTTATAGTATCTATCATTGTCATAATCTACCTAATCTACTAGGACCTCTAGAGACCTAGGAGTTTGTGGCAATGTAGATTCCATCTTGCCTTCCAATATCTTCACTTCTTGACTCATGCTCAACCTCGCATTCTCATTATCTTGAATGCATAGCCCTTCCACCACACTGTTTCTTCTTATCTCTTCCATATCTACCTCACTCGCTATCCTTGCATCCACACAACCTAATATGTTTCCACAAGAAGTGAAAAATTATAATATTTCTACCAAGATTCAACTATGTAGTTTTTGATTAAAATTCATTGACCCATGTTTCATGAGTAGTGGTTCACAAGTACCCATCTCTCATGATAATGAATGTAACACTTAAAATGTGTTGCATTTAGGTAATTCTCGCATAGGTGAAGCACTAGGACTTGTTGGGTGGTCACCCATCCCAATATTACTGCATGTTGAGCATAATTAACCACAAAGTTTACTCCAAGGTTAAGCCCACTCTACTTGCAACCTCATTTATAAAACCTTCACCAAGCATTGTACATTATGAACCATTAATTATTAAGCCCCTTAATATCATTAACTGATAAGTAGAAGATATTTTCCACAACAAGTCAAATTGTGCAATTTCTATCAAGATTCAACTGTGTAGATTTTTATTCAAACTGATTGACCCATGTTTCACATGTATTTTTTCACAAGAACTCATCCCTCAAGAAAATGAATGGAACACTTAGTACTCAGTGGATCTAGGTGATTCTCATAGAGGTGAAGATCCTTGAATTCCAAAGATGACACCCATCTCAGTATTACTCCAGCTCAAGCACACTTAACCACAATTTTTCCTCTAAAGTTAAGCTGAGTCTTCTTCCAACCCCATTGGAAAAACCTTCATCAAGTGTTGTGCCTTATGAACCATTTTTTAGTAATCCCCTTAATATCATCAGCTGATAAGTAGGATATATTTTCCATAGTAAATAAATTGTGATATTGCTATCAAGATTCATTGTGTAGTTTTAAAGTTATATCCATTGACCCATGTTTCACAAGTAGTGGTTCAAAAGAACCCATCTCTCATGAGAATGAATGAAACTATTAGCAATCATTGGCTATAGCTAATGCTCACAAAGGAAAAGTAGTAGAACCTCTTGGGAGGTCACCCATCTCAATAATACTCTAGGTTGAGTGTCCTTAACCATGGAGTTTCCTCCAAGGCTAAGCCCAATCTTCTAGCAACCCCATTTGAAAAACCTTCACCAAGTGTTATGCCTCATGAACCATTCATTATTAACCCCTTAATCTCAACAATTGATAAGTAGGAGATATTTTTCATAGAAAGTCAAATCATGATGTTTCTATCAAGATTCAATTGTTATCAGGTGGTTTGTCCCTTTCCTAGTAGTCATTATTCCATTATTACCTACTATTTTCTATGGAGGGGGTAGTGTTGGTCTTGGAGAGTGGTAATTGTGAGTGTTAGAGAAGCCCCTCTAGCTTTGTCCTTTTGTTCAAATCTATACTATGGCTCTTCTTTTGTCCTTTTTCTTAGTTGAAGTTTTATTTATTTATTTTATTATGGTTTATGGTGTAGTAGAAAGATCTTTAGCCCCTCTAGCAATGAGTATAAGGGTTTCTTATTTTTATGAGGTATTTTATCATAGGTGTTGGTTGGTTCTTTCCTTAAGTGTTGTTGGGTTTGGTTGGGTGTGACCAATTTTTTAGGATGGGCTTTGATGTTCTTTCCCCCTTCTCCTTCATGTTCATGTATCTTCACCAAGCCCTTCATTTCCTATTGTTTTGTTATTTTATAGGTTCTTGGATCTTGGTTTTAGGGTTTTGGGTTGTGGAAGGGAGTGAGTGTCTTTAGAGGTTGTGCATTATTGCGCTTACCACCTTCCCGATCCCATCTCTACTCTAGTTTTCTTTTTCATCATCGGATCTTTCTAGTACATGAGGTCATTGTCTTTTGGATGTAGTGTTGGTAGTGGATTTTGGGTGTGATTTTTTCAAGTGCTTGAATGTTGATGGGCTCATATCCTAGTCTTCTCCTCTTGTTGTGTCAAGTTCCTTCTTCTCTATTATTTTTTTCTATCTTAGCTAAGTCTCCTATTGAGGTGGATGGGACTCATATGGATGTGGAGGTCTATGTGGTTAAGAAGATGTGTTTGATCCTTTATTTTCTTTCTATTGTATTTTATTTTGAGGTGGCGCTAACTTCTATTGACGTGGATTATAGCAGTACAAGTGAAGGATTTTTTAGGAGTAAACCTTGTTGAAGCTTGGGTGAGCCTTTCAAAACCGTTGCCTATGACTCTTATGTATAGTATTTTGGGCCTTTGTTATGTTGGGATCTTGTCAAAACTCTTCCAAAGTGTAGGGAGCTCTTCAATAATGTGTTGAGGATCCTTGACTTGTTGTTGGTGCAACTAGAGCATTAAATCTTGTAACAATCTTTTGGGCTACTGATATTTTGTTATTGGTAGGGCTACTCTTCAATGATTCTTTTTATTTACCACCATTGTTTTTGGTTTCTACATCCCACAAAAATCTATTTTCAAAGGGTTCCAAAACTTAAAAAAAGAAATAATTAAAATTAATCTTTCATCAATACTTTATGTGAGATTAAGTTTATAAGTTTTCTTTCATCAACACTTTATGTGAGATTAAATTTATAAGTCTTCTTTCATCAACACTTTATGTGGGCTTAGGTTTATAATTCTGAAAATATTTCAATATTATGAGAAGTCAAGTGGGTATTTAATGGTTGTCATGTTTAGGAGGATTATTTGAATGTTTTCCACCTTTTTTTAATTAAATGACTAAAAATGGATACCCTAGCAAGATTTTTGAAAGGATCCATATTTTTAATTATGAGGGAATCGAAAAGTAAGTGTTATAATTAATCTCTCAAGGCTATTAGAATAATTATTGTTGGAGACAATAGTTTCCATCGCACATATAGTTTCTTATTGCCCTTCACCTCTCACTATTTCTCACCTCATCATTTATAATACATATTTAAAATATTTTCATGCACAGAGGCTATAAATTCAATACATTTTTTTTAATACGATAACCAATTAACCTATGTGCTCTAATTGATAGCAATGAAATCTATTTATTTCTTTATGTGTTTATTTTCTTCTCACTAAGTTTGGTAATAATAGTTAAGTTCTCAAGGGAAGATGGTTGTAGAAATTAAGATAAAAATATATTATAAATACTAGTGAATAATGTGGTCAATTAAATTTTTACATAATATATCAATATACAATTTTCTTCCATGTGTTTGAGTGCACAATTAAATATCTCATAATTACATTTAAAATGCAAAGGAAAGGTAAATGAAAATAAAAATATTTTTTTGTCATTTGCATGATTAAATACTTTGTATTACATTTAGGCACATTGATGTTTACAATATAGATTGTTAGAATTTTATAATTATTTAAATAATATGTGATGTATGGAAAAACTATTTTAGTTTTATATTTCTTATTTTAATAAAAGGTCAAGGATTATAAATTGCATTCAACATTGTTTTAATATTGTTATGAAGGGCAAAAGTCAAGAACAACTTAAAACATAGATTAGAAAAGAAAAGTTTATACGAAAAAATATGCATATATTTTTTTTCTATTTTTCTGAAAAACATGTATCAATCTAGAAAAAAATTTAGTCAATTAGAAATTATTTCCTCATTAAAAATGTAAAACAAGAAAACTCATCAAAATATAGATACAACTTTTAATATTCATAAATAGACATTTCATAAATATCTTGGACACAACATTTTTGTGATTTCTACACCATATGGACACAACATAACTATCAAGAAGACAAAAAACTAAACATTTAACATTATAGATAGTGCATTGTGTTTACTATAAGTTTTTGACATAGGAAGTGCACTGTGTTTTCTACATCTGATAGATGGTCAAAAACATCTTGTATTTCCATCATCAATGTTACTTCCTTCTTGCTAGGATATTTTACACCTGTTCCAGTGGGCGATGTTATGCTAATAGCTTTCATTGGTGTAATATTCTTCTTATTTCACTGATGGAAAGTGTTGCCTATTTTAACATCGGCATAACTCAAGTGATTACTAAATGATTTTGAGCTCCTTGTGATGGGAATATTGTGGCGACATCTTCTATTGGGGTAACATTAATTTTGTTTTACCAAATAGGTAAATGTTGTTTATTTTTCCTTGTAGAATTTAAATGCTCTATATTTCATCATGCTTGTGTAATTAAACTTAAGATGCACAAAAAATTAAGTGCACAATTGTGCAGTAAAAAACATTGAGTATTTTCTATATTGTATGTCGCAGTTACCTTATCAACGAATGACTATAAATTGTGCTTGCGCAATTAAATATAAGATGGAGGAACTATTAAGTATGCATGTGTTGGTTATGGAAATTGTTGTTCTTTCTTTCCATCCATATAACTCAAGTCATTAATGTAAGATTTATGACCCACCCCAATAGGCAGTGTTATGCATATAGATTCTATCAGAGTAACATTACTTTTTCTTTGTTGATGTATAAATTATTATTCTTTTTTGGCCTGTGTAATTTTAACTATTCGATCTTTCACAATTAAATCTAAGATCTAAATTTTTTTAAGTGTGCAACTACATGACATCAAAAATATTATATGTTGTTTTCAATATTGGGGGTCTCAATAGTCTTATTTTCAAGAAGTTTAAGAAGAGATCATATTTTTAAAGATCAATGGCTCAATTTTAATTGGGTTGTGCAATTATATATAAGACAGATGAAATGTTAAGTGTTTAGCTATGGGCTATGGAAACAGTTCCTTTTTAAAAACTTTTATGATAATGTTGAGTGGTATGCTCCTACCCAAAAATATAATATTTAATACCAAACTATGAACTAGGGAGGAGAATTGAAGGAGTAGCCAAGGCCTAAAATCAAGGCTGGACTACTTTTTTCCCATGGACACTTAATGCCTATAACTATAATTTTTCATACTCATAGTGCATCTACAACTGAGCTCCTTCAAAACCCAAATCCATTAATTGATAATTAAACACTCAAATTTATCTAGCTCAAACTCATATAAAATGTATATATTGTGCATTTTCCACATGCTTCTGCTAATCATATATTTGTTTCATGAATACTCACAATCTATAAAATGTTATCCCCTCCTATTGCAAATTCCCTTTCAATCGGGTGGAAATTTATAGGCGTGTCACATGAATACAAACTAATGTACAAAACAAATTATAAATTTGAAAACTATGGAGGAAATTTTTTTTTAAAAATGTATTTTTTTCTTATGATTCTGTAAAACCCACCTTTTTATAATTGTGCTTTGGGCTAACTCTTTCCCAACCAATGCTCACAAATGTTGTGTGATATTACTCCAACATGCCAAAAATAACTCTAGATTCTACTGTACAACTCCAACAACAAATAAAATAGAAAAATTATGATTACAAGAAGGGATACAAAAAAATGAAATAGCCAATACATTTGACAAATTTAGAAAAAAATTAATAAATATAAATATTTTTTATATATACAACACACCCTTTTCTGGGATGCTTTTGTCTACTTCTTTGTTGTTCTCTGTACCTGAAACTTTAAATATTTATGTGTTTTTGCTTTCATTCTTCACCAAAAATGTATAATATTTTCTATCTCCTAGTTTTCACCTAAAACACAGAGTGTTTTCAGACTCTCACTAATCTCAATAACCTTTCCCACTAATTTTTTGATGACACAATGGTCACTTTTACACCGTGTTTTTGATAAGTTCATGGCCAAGTTTACTCTGCTAACTCTATTAGGGTAACTTTATGCATGATTTAATTGTCCCCACATGGTTCCCGTAACGTGGTGACTTGCTCTACTAACAATGGGTAATATGTCACCACTATGTTTAATGTCTACTTCACGCAATAACATTTTATGTGACATTTCACTATCTCTTTTACATGGGGTAAACTTTACGATCTCCTTCACATGGTTATGTATATTGTATCTTTTACATAGTTATAATTTTTAGATGGTAATTAATGCATTGGACTAGACTATTTTATTTATTTTATGGTGTAATTCTACTTTGGTGTACTTTATTATAGGGTAAAAGCACATAGTTGTGTTATGTTTCAGGCTAACTTATGAGCACAGCTGAATTTGAGTATTTCTAACTAAAATTATTTTTTGTCAAACATATGGTCTTCAACTTTTCCAATTGGAAATATCCATTAAATACATATTTTATACCAATTACTAAATACATAAAATTATTTTAGAAAATAAATGTTTCAATAACTCCTACTCTTTTTAATGATATTTTTTTTACAAATATAAAAATACCCTTTTTTAGAGCACAGAGTCAATATTATCATGATATAATTTTTATAGTATTTTAATTAGACCTAATATATTATAATTTCAAAATACTCCAAGTAGCTATTTTAACATTTGAGAACAAGGTTCTTCAAAAATAGAAAAAAATAGTAAAGATTATCAAAAAAATTGAAATTTTATATTTAACACTAGAGGAGAGAGTTCTCTTCAAGAATGTGTAATTTTTTTTTTGAATGGTGTACATTTGATAGGGGAAATTTGGTGGGAGATGAAAACTATCAATTTTAGGTATGTTCGACTTTGAGTAGTTATAACAGAGAAAATATACATTAAAAACTAGTTTTTCTTCTTTTTTGCACTAGTTATACATTTCATCTATAACATATTTTGAAATCAACAGAGAAAAATATTATTTGCATATACTTTTTTGGTGGGAGCAAGACCCTCATTTTTCAACATTTTTTAGCAAGTAAAAAAAGGACTTCAAAAATTAAAAACTATGTGAATTCTTGTTCAATTTTTTGAAAAAAAATTATAGGCTTAAACCTCATCAACTTTTACACATTTCATTAATTTACATGAATCTCGAAATTCTAAATATAAATGTCATTTTCATGTCATTAAAGTTAAAAATTTTGTGTGTTGTTGACCTTTTCCTTTATAAAAGTGTGACACAGCTTTGTACTTTTACCTTGCATGTTTGCCAATCTCTTAGAATGCTAGAAAATTTGTCCTTTGTTCCCCGGGATCTTGTGGATGGATTTCCATGTTTTATGCTTGTATGTGTATGTAGCCATGTATGGAATTTTGGCCGATAGTGTTCTCTATCAGGAACATAGTCACATCCAATGAAATGCTCATTCCCCGTAATGAATGGTCTAGTTTGGGGAATGTGTTGTTAGATATGCATGTCATGAGTCCTATTTGATAGAATACTATAAGGTATGTCACCTCCTCCATCTAGTCACTTTCACCCACCATAAATTTGGGACCTCACTCTCTTTAACAAGAACATGACAATTGCATTCAATTAAATAAACATTTATCTTATCTTATTACAAAATTAATGAGCATCTTAATCTAACTATATTTAATATTTTCATAAAATGTAGCAATAATTTAATAATTAATTCAAATCCATTTTAATTTCATGCTATTAATTCTATTGCATCCCCATATTGTTGGAAAATAATTTAATTTTAATCTAATTGATTAGCCCCTCAATTGAAAAGGCATCCAAACACTTATGCAATGATAATTAGCTTTACCTAATAATATGACCGAATCTTTTAGTATTAACATTAATAGTAATAATTAATATTTATTTTCTACTTTTGTATTTTATATAACATCATTAGTACCACCAATAAAATTAGTATTAACCAATCAATAACTAATATTATCTTTTATACAATCTTAATTCATCATTAAATTATAATAAATTAATAATTTACAATAGAAATGATATTAATATCTTTATATTGAGAAACATATAAGATTTCCTTTGATATTAAATTTATCACACCACACTTTAAACAATAGCTAGAATACACATTAAATATTATTAATATAAAAAATCTCTCATTTCTCACCTTAATTATGTTATATTAAGGTAATAATTAATAACAATACACATAAGAATTCATTAAATCTTCTAATAAACACATTAGCATAACTAAATCATCTAACATGAATAATTCAAGGGCATCATGATTAAAGGCTAAAGGCACATGAATCAACACCATCAAGAGAGGTCACTAGATCTTTTTACTCTTAGATATTTGTTAATGGGATACACTAAGGATAGAGCCAATTCTATATCAATCTACATTCATTCTAGTCTAGTATATCAAGATTTTATACTTAAGTAAAATACATATCCAAAATGTGTCAAGATCCACAAGTATTACCAAGTTTATCCTCTGAGGTCTTCTAGAGCCCAAAGAGTAGAAGAATTACTTTCTTTGTAAGTGATTCTTGTCAATTGTTCATTGATCTTTGATTTCTATTGATAGAAGAAGGCTAATTTTTAGGAAAATCTAAGGAACCATATGGAAGACCCAACACCTCAAATGAATCATATTGAGTTGAATCCTAGCTAGCTTTGTTCTCTAGGCTAGTACACCATTCCAATACATTTCACCATTACCATATCGTGATTGCCAAACTAATTTGACTATAATTTCTACCAATATTGTTTATTTCTTTGTTATGAGAACTTTAGATCACAATTATGAACATCACTCCCATTTTTATGTAGGTTAAATAATTTAAATATGTTGAGGTTTTGATATAATTGGCCTCTGTAAGAAAGAATATCATTCAAGATTAATGAGCTCCTTATTTTTCATGTAGCCTCTTGTTAAATTATATTATACAATATCCATATGATATCACATTATAATCTCCCAAAGGTTAATTAAAAAAATATATGGATAAAAATATTTTGACAATTTCAAGAATAATATAAGGAAGGCTCTTAAGGGAACCACCTTTAAATTAGGGAAACAATTTCTATTCTAATATGTTGACATGTTAAATCATGCATTAATATTACTATCACTTTCACCTTTGAGCGGGTGCAAGAGTTACACTAATAGTTAAATATATATAAAATATATAGGAGTGACAACAATTTATAAAATCTATAGGGGTGACAAAAATTTAGTTTAATATTGGATGTAAAAAAGATGACCATGATTCCAAGGATAATTCTATGTTAAATTCTCAAGGAAGTTGCAACATCTTCAATCGATGCACATTAGCAGAATTATTAAGTGTATGCCAAGTTGCTTCTTAAACTTTCTATTCAAATGAGATCATATCCACCCAGACCTGCATCTACTCATAGGTATGCAAAATTATTATTAATATTATTATTTATTATAACATTGAGCATAGAGATATACATATAAATCTATTCTTAACCATATTCAACATTTATAAATGCCGAATAGAAAGAAGTTAGAACTTTCTAGTTCTAAAAACTATGCATTATTAGTCTTCCACATACTGCATAAAATGGAAAGATTTTTTCTAAACTATATATTTTCCTATGACATAGTCCTTGGTAGATGAAATCACATCAAAATGGTTTCAAAATATATTTTTTTACTTAATGTTCAACCTATAGCATAAAAATGAGAGAAAGCCCCTTCAAAATTAGATGCGTTGCAGAAGTAGATAACACATCAAAAAATAAGTTTCAAAGGTAAATAAGATAAGTTAAACAAAATAGTAAAAACAATATGAATGGCATGAAATATTCTTCAAAATTATATATATTCTAAAATACCAGACCCATATCTTCAAAATGTGGAAAGCGTGATAAAATAGTTTTTGAAAGTGTCAAAAGAAAAAATTAAACACCACAATTAAAGTCCTATTTTTCTCACAATTAAAAATTTGTTTAGATACTAAGAATTCAACATCCTTATATCACTCAAGAATATGTATCATATAGGAGGTTGGCGTTCTAGTCTCACATTAGGCCCTCTTTCTAAATCCCAAAGAGAGAATGTTTTTCAGTAGCTATTAGCCATTATGTTCACAATAAAAACTCTCTCAAGACCTGAGGACTGCCCACCAAAGAACAATGTAGAGGTACCCAAACACATCATTTTTTAAAGGCTTGTGCCTTTGAAATGAGTAATCCTTCTTAAGAATAACTTAATGGAGTTTCCAAATAAGTTTGTAATGGAAGAGAAGTAACTAGTTCATGGGTAGTTTCCATAAGTTTTTTAATTGTATGCCAATGAATATATGTGGGTGCAATATAGTCATTGTAGGAAGATATTTTTCTAGTGCTTTCCACATTAATGGTTGCAAGTTTTAAGCCAAACTATTTGTATAGAACATCAATTTTCTCCCCATTTGTTTCCTTATCCTCAATTCCAACTCTAGATTGCTTTTCTTTCTTTGCTATAGGTAGTGTGTTGTCCATGATGGCTTTGACATCAATCTTCTCTTGTCAAACATTTTAACAAAGACAACATCATAATCCTTGAGAGGCTCTTCCTAATTGTCTACGAGTTCAAACAAGAAGCATTACCCTTTAATCTTCTTTCATTGTTAGCTACATTTAAGATGAGTTAACTATAGTTCAATGTATTATACAAGCATTTATTTTAAACATTATACTACAAACTAAAAAATATGTGTTCACCGAATCTTCCACAATACAAAACTTTGTACCCATCAACTGTGCCAATCCTCACCTTCCAACTTCCATCATCATGATGTCTGGAGATCCATATCATAGAGTTGTAGAGTTAAATTAGGTCATCTTGAACTAGTTATCTTGTGAGGTTTAAATCAATTTCATATTTTTATAGTAATGTTTAAGATAAAAATATAAGTTCACCTAATTAAGTTATAATGCCAGGTAAGAAAATCTAGTGCTACTCTAATCTAGTAAGGGTTTGGGGAAAAAATCCAAAAATAACTCATTGGACTAAAGGCTGAAGTATAAGAAATAAATCATATTGATATCATAAACCAATGTTTTGCAATGTATACGCATAAATCCAATTAAACATTATAATAGATACCTATCAAAACTAGTTATCACATATTTCAAATTATGTTCCAAATTCAATTAATATTTAGCACCCATCAAAAGAATTATGACACCCCCTGAGATCTTTCTTTAGATTTACTACTCTATAAATATTTGCCTAACCCCTATGGATGCATAAATGTGAGGAAAGTGAAACATAACTGCCCCCTTTTAAATTGAATATATCTTTTCTTTGATAGGCTATTCATGTCTTTCATCACTCTATGAAACTTTATAATCTACATTTGATGCAAAAGGTTGAAGAAATTAAGTAAAATGGGTTTGAATTCTTATACAATGCATACATAGATAAGATTGCCTACATAGAAAGGTTCATTTAATCAACCTTGACCATTTTATACCAAAAAGGAAAATGTCATAGAATTTTAGCATTTTGAGCATTCTATGAGGGAAAGTAGACTAGTCATCACCAAAGCAATTTTTTGAGAGTAGAATATCAGCAAATGGAATAACTTTGAGACTTCTAGAAAAAATGTACTAGAAAGTTTTTTATAATCGATGTACCCCAATAGTTGAGATTTGTAAGACCATACACTCTAACCGCTTTCTTCTTGTTACAAATCCTCCCGCATTACCTCAATTGACAACTAAATCACATATCTAGAAATTCAATGACTGAATTCAAATCACTTGATGCATTAATAAAAAACCAATTAGAAACATATGCTTATGGAGATAGACTAGAGAATCCAACTGTTATCCAGAATTAAAGAATCAAACTAAGATGGTGAAATTACTCTAATTAGTATTCAAGTAAATATAACCCTAGTTGTTACATATCTTCTCTTGAAAAAGAAACTTGTTTATACTGTACATAAAGAGAATATATATGTTGGAAATCTTATTTTAAAATATAATCCACTTCATGCATGAAATATTCAAACATCCTTAAAAAATGTCCATCAAATAATTCCAAGAGATTTTCCTTCAAAACATTTAATCCACATAAATTAAATTCTAAATATACCTGATTTTAATATCTACTAGAAACTATCGAGGCCTATAGAAATAAGCTTGATTTTAATAGCTATTGAACCCATCTAGAGCTATAGAAAGGTAAGGGTATAATACATAACTTATTAGAGAGATTTATAAAACCAACCTTTTTTACTCCTATGTGTACAATCATCTTTAGTCATTTGTTGTTCCACAGATGGGATTTCCATCTCCCTATCCATCTATGCATGTCTTCATTGGTGCCACCATGAAATTCTATAGAGCACAAACCATAAATATTTTGTGAGAAAAGATTAGGGAATCCATCTTCTTACTCAAGAGCTTGACAAAATATTCAAAGTAGCTCAGAACTAATTACAAAAATTGTCATCAAATTTCTGAAACCTGCAAGAATTGAAAAGTAACTATTTAATAAAATAAATGGTTGTTTTAATAGAAATCTAAGCACAAATAGAGAAGGGGCCAAAAGAAACTCTATAAATTGTCTATTGTAACATAGTTTCTAAGAAATATTAAACAAAAATTGGCGGGAAACTCATAGTGTTTGTATTTCTTCCCCCTCAAACTGTGTAGAGGCCATTTGGTTAGACATGTTATCCTCCATAAATGAGGACTAAGGTCTGCATAGACTACCCTATTCAAGTGCACAATATATTTGAAATGTAAGCAAGGGAGGAATTTGTAGAAAACCAAGACAAAAAGGAAAATTTGGGGGAAAATGTAGAAATAGAGGAAGAGAGGCATGCAGTAATTTTATGTGTTGCATGGCCTTAAGACATTATTCATAGACCTAAACCATATGACTTAGCTGTAAATGCTACTCATAGACACTTGGTGTACCATGTAGAGGACATGGAAGTGCCCAATGGAAGCCACAGGTGGATGGAACATATCAAGAAGGAAGATGATGAGGAATTTTCCAACCTCCATGAATCATGCCATAAAATTTTCCAAGAGGGGAACTTTCTACCAATTTCTAGCACACCCTTTTCAGTTGGCATAAGACAACCGTAAAAAAATTAGAGTATTCTAGCAGATGTCTCCTCCAAAATAAGCCTATCAGATTAAATATATATGAATCAAGATAGAACTATGAAATCAATTACTATTGTTCTAATTTTAAACTTATATATTCATTATTTGTAAACAAGAAGAATGAATAATGCAATAACTCCCTTTTTTCATCTAAGAATTTTCATATGTTATTAGAGCATTTCAAAAATTTATAATGGAGTTCCTCATCATTTATAAATTCTTATTTGCTACATTATTAGCTTAGGCATCTTTTTTATGGAAACAATATGAAATCATTGCACAAATTTTATAATGAGCTATTTCTTAATGCATATAAAGTATTTCTTGCCAATTGATGATTTTAATATAGCAATAAGTTGATAATTCTTAAATTTATTTATAAATTTATATTAAAATTAGTGTGAATAGTTTCATTCTTTTCATTTTGTCAATGGTTTTTTGAAAGAGACAATTGTCAATCATAAAATAATCAAATAAATAAACATTCTATATAAATAATTTATTGCTACTTATCTTTCTATTTGAAGATTATTTTTAGGTCTATCTCTTGTGCATAAGTTAATCTTATAAATTTTTTTATATTCCTTTTTGTGATGCAGATAAAATGCTTGAAGAATTATGGATCGATTATTTATATCCATATTGATAATTTACTTCACTGACATTTTTAAAATCTTTTGATATGTAATATCTACAAAACAATTAAAATAATTATAACTATCTAGATTTAGGTTCCATATTCTTAATAAGTATCAATAAAGTAAATTTAAGATATACAAACATTCTTAATGTCAATAGGTACATTTTATAAAATTAAATTAAAATACCACCTACATAAATGAAATATTCTACTTCCATTGACATTAGTAACCATAGTTTGTGGTTGTTAAAGGTCCTACTTAAACATTTTGTATTTTTCTTTAATTGCTATATTTAATTACCAATGAGAACACCTTCTTAGGCTTGTGAGATATTAAAGAATAGAGAAACAACCCTTTGTTATTGTGTTTTCTTTATTTCTCATTATTTTATGAGGATGGTTAGGTTTGTGGCCATATTGATAATTATCTCTAAGATAGAGGATCGAGTCTACAATATTAGATTAATAGAATTAAAGTTTGATCACAAATACATCCATTCAAGTTTAAGAGGTATTTTTGCAAATAGAATAGGATTTAAGGAAATATTTTTCTATCTTGTAATCTTTTAAAATGTTGCATGAAATGAAGTTAATTTGTACTTTATTTTCATGGAAAATATATATCTACTAATTATTCAATAATGTTATTACTATTTGGGCGAGACAATACATAAACACTTCAAAGCATAAAAGTCATAATTATTTCTTGAGGTACGTTGAAACTGCTATGCATTATGGTAAAATGACTATATATTCAAATAGAATAGAAACATATTGAGTTAAATATGATATTCTTGGAGACAATGTATAATCAATGTTTTAGTAAATGTTTAAAAGAACTTTGAAACAATATTATAATTTATTTAAAATATGAACATAATGATTTAAATAATTTTTGTAGTCTAATTAAAACTAAAGGAAAAAATATCATTAAAACATAATAAAGAAAATCCATTTATAAAATTTTGTTGGAAGATATGAAATTTCTCTAAGAACAAAATTATTTAGCATTTTTATCATCTTATTATTAATATTATAATGGTAAAAATTGAAGTGCTTACAACAACCTATAGCCAAAGTTTAATTCTAGCATAATATTGCATGATAGAACACACGTATTTTTGTCATTTTTATTCAAACAAATACTTATTTACCATTAAATGTATTGATGCACACAATAAGAATTGTCAAGAACTTTTAAAAAAATTCTATATCACTATATATTTCTCTTTAAACACCATCTCAAATCTGATACATATCAGAAATATTCCTTAAATATAGTTAACTCATTAATTTATCATCACTTTTATAAATATAAGATATTTAGTAAACATTAATTACATTTTATTTTACCTCTCAAAATTATTTTTAGCATATGTATATTTGAAATATATAAATGATATCAAGAAATTTCACTTTCAAAGTGTCGATTTGATGTATATCACAAATTAATAAATATGAATCTCATAACATCATTTGCATAGATATTTCAAAGACCTAGTCAACTTTTAACTCTTAAACCATGGTAATGGTGATGAATCAAAGACACGAAACAAAATCAAAATATGAACACAAAATTTTGTCATGTTGTCGAGAGCATGTTCTAGAAAACTAGCAATCACACCTTAGTGTGCAATGGCTACGCCATAACTATGAGGAAGAAATTTGCTTTCTTTTTTTTTAAGGTAGTAATAGATTTTTATTTGTAAAACTATTTAACTAAATAGAAACATTGTAATTTGATTGTTTTAAATGTTTGTTGAGATAATGGTTGACCTTTCAAGCATGTGTTGGCTAACATGTTTTGGAAGAATGTCATCATGAAAGAGGGGAATGTATGCTTGGGTTGCAAGCAGGACATATATTTTTAGTAACATTAAAATTTCTTTCTTTTTTATGTAACATTAACCTTGATGATCTCACTAATCTCGCTTTCGAAGTGATCTTACAAAGGACTCAAAAAGCTCACACCTTTGCTCTATCTCTTAACAATGTGATGAATGAAAGAACAATGTGATGAATCAAAGAGAGTGCATAATCTTAACAATAATCTTTAGAATATTCCTAGCAACGATGCACAAAAAAATCACAACATTCAAATTCATATATTATTGTGATACAGAATGGATTTTATTAAATGATGAATAAAACATAAGTTGTTACTGGCTTAGTGGCCAATATACCATCACCTAAATGCAACAAAATGCAATGTATTTCAAATTTGGTCTCACTAAAAGTTACCTAACTATAGGGAGGTTTATAAAAGAATTATCATCTAGTTTTAAATCTATCAAACACATGCATGCATGCATTCCATGTTTGGAACTGCATGTCTGCCAATTTTTGTAACAACAGCATAGGAATGTGCAAGACGGTTGAACACTTGTTGACCATTAGATTACCCCACCATTTTATCCTCCTATCTTGTCATTTTATTTTCTCTCCCACTTTAAATGCTCCCACTATAGTAGTCGATATCAACCCAAAAAAGAAGAAACTTGCATCGTATTAGATGCATGGACGTGCTTGGGCCTACAGACAGTGGCCAAATTCCATCATATTTTGTTGGTGGCTTTCAATACATCACTTGTTTCCACCTTTTCCATCCAATATTCCTATCCCAAGCGTGTCTCCCTTGGGATTCTTCCTTCCAATGGTATAATAACTTACATGGTTTGTTTATATATAATTTGATGATACACCTCTTATCTAAGCCGATTTGTATTTTTTTATGTGGAAGGTATTTCGAAGGAGGATACGATACAAAATTATCTCCCGTCTATTCTGCTGCTAAAATCTTCTCATCTAGTGCCATTGATTTCTGGAGGAGAATTCTTGTTTAAGCACAAGATTCACATGGGAAAAGAAGTGACAAAGATTGAATGGATGTTGTTCAACACATTCTACAAGGTAGAACCTAACGTAGTTGATGATTTGTCCAAAGAAGTGGGTGTCTATCCCACCAGTCTCTTAATCTTGTCTGAGCTTGTGGATGATGACAAAAAGATATCCACCATGGAAAATCTAAGTATTCAGGAAGCTGCTTGAAATATTTTGATTCAACTTTCAAATTGTTTCAGTTTGTTCGTTGCCTATGATTTAATATATGTTTATAAATAAATTACAAATTATAAGCTTATTTATATTTATGTTATATATATATATATATATATATATATATATATATATATATATATATATATATATATATATATATATATATATATATATATATATATATATATATATATATATATATATATATATATATATATATATATATATATATATATATATATATATATATATATATATATATATATATATATATAATAAAATTATAATCATAAAATGATTTTAAAACTCATCTAATATGTAATTGTTCAAAACTTATCACGGACTTTTTATATGTAATCAACATTCTTTTATATTCTTTAATCGAAAAAAATGAAAATTGAAAAGCAAAGACATGTATTTTTTTATGTCAATTAGAAATTTTGGATGATGTGCCAATTAAAGTCATTTTCTTTATATTCCAACAATACTTGTTCTTGTAGACAACTCATCTTTAGAAACTAGTCATGCAAGGGCTTGCTGTATTGGAAAATGGTTTCCTTGACATGTAAGGTGGTGGAAAAGTGACTTATGAAATCTAACTATCTATGCAAGTGTAATTTTAGAGGATTTCTCAGCTTGGTGCTCTGGAAAAACTCATAGAATCTAAGACTATTAGACTATTGGTCAAATATACTTTTCAAGGATGTCTGAGCTAGTAGTTCTCAAAACAAATTTTCATTGAGCATCTCTCCTTACGTGATTGAGTAAGTTGTCCACAGTTCAGTGTCGATCCTTATTTTGTGCACGGTGGGTTATTTTGCAAATGTAATTGATTGTACTTTTTCAAAAGACCACGTTGACAGATAGATTGAAGCTTGTAGGGATCAATAATTTTGGTGATTGACTCAATATGTAGATATGAATTGCTATGCACATTGGTAGCAGGTATTGGATCAATCATTAAAATATTTCTTATGTGAAAATTTGCTTTTGAAGGTGGATTTTTCAAATCCAAGCCTGGCATCTTGTAGTTCTTCAACATAGACACTGATATGTTCAAGTCTTCAAGGCATACCAATGGGATATGTGAGAGAGAAGGGGACAGGGGTGGAGAGGAGAGATAATGAGACATAGTTGAATAGAGATAAATAGAGCGAGATGGGTGGAAAGAGAAAGAGATATATTGCAAAGAAGAGAAATATGGAGAGAGGGGGGAGGGAGATACGAAGAGATATAGATAGAAAGAGGGAGAGGTACAATGGGAAGAGCAAGAAAGAAAAGATATATAATAGAAGTTCAAGTTCTAATATTGATTGTAACAACTAAAATTTTCAAAGTGTTAAAAGTTTAAGAGCTCTAGCTAATTTTGAACAATAGAATCAAATCAGTTTGTAAAAGATAGGGTGTCAAAAATAAATAAAACTATCATTACATAATTTATGACTAAAAATGAATAGTTTAATCGACAAATGAAACATCACCCCCAATAGAAATACATTTTGTATTATGAAATTAAATAAAAATGTAATAGAATATCAATACAAAAATGTAGGCTTTTGAAGAGACACATATCTAAATATGTTTAAAAAAAGTTGAGGTCCTTATCATGAATGCGTGGTGTCACTATGTTTCATGTGGGTGGTTTTGTTAAGGTGAATGACGTGCAATATTTATATTAAATTTCATTTTAGACATAAAGAAAGTGTCAAGGAACGTTGGTTTGGGCTAGTTATTTCCTCCCTCTCAATCTCTCTAGATCTCCTTATCTCTTTATCAACCTATCTCTTCCTCTTTATCTCTCCACTCTATGTCTTCCTTGGTATCTCCTTATGTCTCTTTCTATCTTTACCTGTTGATCTATTTCTATCTATCTATCTATCTATTTTTCTCCCTTTCTTCTCACTTTGTATTCATCTCTATCTCTACCTTCCTCTCCCCCTTCCATATCTAGACACGTCTACCTCTTTCTATCCATCCAGATCTCTCCATCACCCCCTTCCTAAACCTTTAAATCTTCCAAATCTCCATGTTTCTTCCCCCATCACTCTCTCTATGTCTATCTTTTTATCTCTCCATCCCTATATATCTCCCCCTTGCTACCTCTCTCTATATCCATTTTTACCTCTGTTTTTATCTTTATATCTCTCCCTCTCTCATTCTCTCTTATTTATATATTTATATACTCCATCACCCCTCTATCTATTTTTCCCTCTCCTCTCCATATCCTTATATTTAAACATAACATTCTTTTGGTCAAATAAAGTTTTATTTATAAGATTTATTTTATCCACAATAAAAAGTGGCAAAGGAAATTTAATTATATCTATCTGTATTCATTTTAAACATGCCACATATGTGGGATTTATGATTTCAATGGGATGGACAAATAAATGGATGGAAGAGATCAATTCAATGGTCATCTATCCTTTTTATACACTTTCAGCCATTGATTTCTAAAATCGGGTTGGGCATTCAAATAGGTAAGTCGAAGATGTTTGGAACGTCTATTAGAAAAGTCCTTTTTGTATACAATTTTGTAGTTAATAAGATCAATTGGTACAATATTTAGAGAATGATGGTTTTGTGTGAAAAGTGGTTCAATTGAAAAATCATAAGTATCAATTATGCACACCAAAACCTTTAAAACTCTTTATAAGACATACACACATATAGTAATACTTAGATATAGACATATACATACATACATACATACAAACATATGTACTATGTATGTATGCATGTATGAATTTATTTCGGTCCTCTTATGAAAACAGACAAATACAGTAATAGTAAATATTTTTTACCTTTTAAATAGATCTATGTTTATTTTCTTAATATTAAATATATTTTATTGTAAAATATATTGAAAAAATTATTATATAAGATTAGGTTTTTCAAAAATTTTGATATTTTGATTAAATTATTTTTCAATGATATACTTTTTCAAAATATTGTATTAGAATTTAAATTAATTATAAATTAAACAATTAACTGTAATAAATATTTATCTAGTATTTTATATCATTTTTATTTAATATAAATTATATTTTTAATAGATATTATTCTTTTAATTGTATGTTTTATTAGTTTCTGCCATGGCTGGAAACTATTGCCAAAAGGCCTCTATAATTAATTAATGATTAAAATTGTTTGGCTTTTCCAATCATAAATCAGCTTTCAGTTTTTGTTTATATGAACTCTAAAGATTAGAGATATAAAGGTGCTCACAAGATAACCAAGAATACATTCGACGTTTTATTATTGGCCATTGTTGAATGGAGCAGAGAGTTGTAGTCTCACGATGCAAGAGAAGGTGGGACTTTCAAACAATTTTATAATATTTTTTATTTATTAAACAAGATTGGCACACGTCTGGATCATAGAATGCAAGAGTAGTTCAACGTAGCATTTAAAAGAGTTTACGTGCCTCATCTACGCTTCTATGTTTTCCAACAATCAATTTTGGCAATCAATTGTGGCACGCTATCGTTGGATGATGCAAAGGCGTTTCAATTTCCTATACAAGAGAACACATGAATACTGAAGTAGGCCCGACAAAACAGAGGTGTTTGCAGGTGGCTGCTCAGAAAAAATCAACATGTAGAATGACACATAACCTGAAAATTTTTTGGTGCTAGAAACACGATTTGCATGGAGAGTATAAACAGTCCACATACCTTTTTTATGTTTCCACTTTCTCCATACAAATCAAGCATGCTCCGCCTTTTTCTCGCTTGAAATTTTCTGGTACTTCTTTTGTGCTCGGACCTGTACAAGTAATTCTAGCTGATAAAGCATTTGATTTTTATTCATGTCTGAAACTAGGGTGCGACTCTGTTCCTATTGATGTCAAAGCTGAGAAGGCAGCATAGACATTTTCGGGAAGAAAATTGGCCAGAATTATCTCATGGCTTAACACGGGGGCCGCTGATTTTGACGCATTTTGAGATAAAAATACTTAAAGCCTCTTTACCCGGCCTTCAAAATACACCCACGCGTCCCAGCTCTTCCCTTTTTTCAGATTTCCATTAGCAACCCAACAATTTTTTGCCAAAACCATTGTATTAACATGATTATCGTCCAGTCCATGGAAATTTTCATTCCTACGGAGCTCATGGAAACTATCTGATTTCACGGACTGTCTAATATGGTTGTATTGAAAAGTCCTGGCCATTTACCTACTGAGAGCTCCAGTGTCCTAAAATGAAGCGGTGCCCTGAAACCTTTTTCAAATATTTAGACGGATTTTACATTAAGCGACTGGTTTTAATGTTTGTGTTGACATTAGTGTGTATAGATTGTGTGCTTGTTTTAGTTGCAGAATAATGGCAACCACACAGTGGCCGCTTTTGGAGCAACAGACTATAGACAAAATATTCATGGTTTTGAGGTTTGTGCTTGAGATTGAATATGTTTGTTCTACAAGGAATTCTTTATGTTTAACCAACCGAGTATATGCTGTTTGGTGAATGTGGAAAGATCTTTGCAACCAACTTCTATGATCTTTATCCCTATTTGTTGAAATGCAAATGTCAAATTAACAAACAGATGCAAAAATTGTGACAGTGAAATACGTTCTTAGGCTAGTAATACCTTTTTTTGGGGTAATCTTCAAATGTGAGCGCATCATTTCATCATGTCTCTGCACTGTATGCTTAGTACTCTAGGTGCAGATACTGCAAGAGGGATAGACATGTTTCGATAGCGTGAATATCTCACCACATGCACCGACTGAAGTGACTGCATGCATCTGGGTATGGGTTCCTTCCAGGAAATTTAAGTGACTGTAATATTTGTCATATGCGCTCCCAATCACTCTGATCACGACCTCCCATGGCGCAGCAGCAGCAGCGCAACCTCCACCGCAGGCGAGCCACTGCAGATGGACTGCTCGCACCAGAGTTTCATCATGATTCTCTCCACTTGAAATCATCATCAGCGCCTGATGTGTGGGATTGTGGGAGTTTTCTCTATGATTCCTACGAAGTCTTCACTTTTACTCAGCATCTTCAACGCGCAATTGCAGCGGAGGAATCGTCACTGACATCGGCTTCTATTATAAAAAATGGGCGTGCCCGGAGCTATTCAATGCCCCACTTTGTACCGATTTCTCAATTCTACAAAACAGTTGTAAAGGAAGATGAGCCCGTGGCAGATATCGATTTCTCACATCTCTCTAAAATTGAGGCGTTGCAACGGGCAACCTTAATGAGTCAATCGTCATTGACTGTGAAATTCTTCCTCAACGAGCGGCGGAAGGCTGAGATCGAAGCTTAGAAAAGGAAGCGTTGAAAATTTAACCAAAAAAAATGACGTGTAAAGTAGAAAAAAGAAAGAACGCAGATGATTCCAATGGCAGTCATTGCCTTTTTAACCAATTACAACCGTAGATTTAAAAAATTTGCCTGGCCTCTTTCAAAATGAAAACGCCTACGGCGTAACAATGCTTAGCTTGTGGTGATAGAAGAGTGGGAGCATGCTCCTTCGATTGTCAAAAACATGCTTGAATATTTTGCTTGATATTGAAAGTTCTCATTGCAAATGATTAAAATAGTTAATATCACCACAAACCACAAGACAGACAATCAATGGGACTAAATGCAGAAGATACTGATCTAAAAATATCCACCTAGTCTGAAAGTGGACATCGCGACTAATTGACATTTTGTAACGTTTTATATTTTTCTTTCACAATTAAGAGAGTTGAAAATTCTGAGAGGGAAACCAATGAAACTTTACGCGTAGAATTAAGCCAAAATATATAAGATGCCTGTACTCCAATACGACAGCGTGCAAACCCAACTCGCGTTTTTTTCTACTCTTACCTGAAAGTTGGATATGACATAACGACAAAATATTACGTAGGATTTTGATCATGAAATTTCATTAATGTTCACGACATATTTAAGCATGGAAGGAATAAAAGAATTAGCATAAGGGTCGTCGTTCATAAAAGCAATCGACAATTTTACTCGAATTAAAGATTTAACATTTTGTTTTTCTATTCATGATTCTAATTTTTTGATGAATAGGTCTTTTTATTAAAGTTTATAATCAAAATATACTCTTCACAAAAGAGTTTGGGGATATGAAATCATCCTACAAGTTTCAGGCAGACCTAGCCCAGATACCAATAGCAATAAAAAAATATATGAGCAAGATACCAACAGCAACAAAAAACACATGGGCAGAGCTTAGAAATTAGGACCGCATTATGCGGCTAGAGCAGTGCAGATTGAGGGAGGATCACGATCATCCTTTTAGAGTCTAATATTTTTTAACATTTGTTTCTAATAGTTAGGTTTGCTTTGTAAATTATGTGATAATAAAAAAATTAAAACATTTATTGATAATATTTTATCGATTTAAATAGAGTTCTAGCATAGTTTGATAAATAAATAGACATTGTGAAATGATTAAAATAGTACTGCATTTTTATTTAAGCCAAGTTAACAATCTTAGAAACATGATAATATATGTAAAATAATTAAATCTTTATAGTATGAAAGTAGATTTTTAATGTAGTCTAACAAATATAATATCATAGGGACATCCAACATATTAATTCTTACTGACTCTTGACTTCACAAAAGTATAGAATTTGTCAAAATGATGGTGAAATGCATTATTAAATATTCAAAGGATGAGTGTGATTGGCTTTAGTATAAATTTTAGATTATAGTTATAATTATTTGTAACTTTTAATGCTGATTATTTAAATATTTGAATGTACATGTAGGTTGCGTAGGTTGCATAGAAAATGGTTTTATTAAAATGTATCATTATAAAACACCATATAAATGTACTCTACAAGAACATGTTCAACTTCAACAATTATTATCACCATCTGATAAAAAATGTCATACTATTGTAAGTGCAAGAATAGTTTTGGCATTGAAGAAAGCATATTTAGAAAATTCTATTTAAGATGTCATTATGCTCTTTATGATGATATGTGGTGGATTGATCTTGCTCAATCCATGCATGGAAGTTTTTCTTTTGTAAGACTCTTAATTCAGGATTCTCAAATTAGATGTCATGATTTGTTCATTTTAAAAGAAAGAAAACTTGTCCAATTTTTAATATACTTTTAGTGGCTATTATCTCTATAAATAATCATCCCTTATTTATTAAGATTGCATGATGAGCCATTACATGAACAAAAGTCTAAAAGTTGTCATTTAGAGGTATCACTCCCACACAAAGAAGACTTACTAAAAATTTGTTATGGCAACCAAAAATTTTGTACAACTCCTTCAAATTAAAATTTGTAATCATCCATTATGTTATTATTATCTCATTAAAATAAATTAATGTGGGGGGCTTTCCAAATGTGTGGTGTGTACATAGCAATTTGGGTGCTAGGGATATTTTAGGCAACTCTAGGTAGAGGTATTTGGATTGACTAAGGCATGAATATTTTTTGCATGTTTTAAATAGAGATCAAACACAAGTGTTTTGACATTAGTATGCTTCAATGGAGATGAAATCCTCCACAAACATGGGATGAATGGTTGTTTTGGGAGTATGGATCTTTGAATCTCTTCCTTTGATTCAACCCCTCCTTTATTCTAGTAGCTCTCCAACTATGTTTTCTAGGGAAAAATTAAAAAAGAAGTAATGAAAATTAATTTCTTTTTTTGCAAACTTGGGGTGTATTTCAAAAGTTTTAGGTTTCGGCCAAGCCTCCATGAGTTATGTAGCTGGATCATAAATACATGGTAACCCATTTTAATGGTGATATAAATATTTACCCCTATGCATAGGAATTGTTTTTTCGTAGAGGTTGAGAGTGTTCAAAGAGGATATACAATACTTTGTACTATCAATGGATATTTGAATAATATTTTCTAATGCTCAAGCCATGGAACCCTTTATTCAACCATACATTTGAATCTTTTGATTTTACTCTATTATGGGTAAGACTCTACAATATTCCATTATATTTTTTTGTTTGAATCCAGTTTTGAAAAAATTAGAAATTTGTTTCAATGATGTTTTTCAAGTGAAAGAGGCATCTTAAAATCATTTTCACATCACCTTCATTTTATTATGGTGAAATTGGATATTATTATTGATCTTTAGTTAAGATCTATTTAAAACCCATTTATGGGGATTAGATCTAGTTATTATGTTTTGAGGGCATGCTCTTCTATTCACATAAATAATTCAACATGGGTCACATTGTACGAAGTGCAAAAAAGGATAGACATGCATCTTGGTGTAGAGATACCTCTCCCCATCACTATTTGGTAAAGAAAGAAGACGATAAAGGGGAGAAACTCCTCTATTTACTACCTTAAAATTTTTTTTGAAAGGTTTTCTTGTTGATTTATCGAAGACTCACACAAACCCCGCTTAGGAAAAAGGTGGATTATCTTCCTATAGGCTGGGTAAGTTATAACATGCAAATTTAAAGTCTCTTTCCTAATATGGTGGTGCCAAATATTCATAGTGCATCATATGCTTGGTCATTTCAGTGAAGAATTTATTCTTCCATTCTATAATTTTATTATATCAAGGACTGTAGGAAACTATATGTTGCAAGTCAATACCCTTAAAAGAAAAATTTTTATCAAACCTATTGTTGACATACCCACTTATTATTTATATGTGGAACATTGATAATTTTTCTAGATTGTGTCTCTACAAATGCTAAATAAAGATAGAATGAATCAAAGAATTCAATATTTTATTTGAGGAAAAATTACAAGTGTGTATATAGAAAAATAATCAATAAAAGGAAAATACATATTGGGCTCTACAATGAGATCAATGAGGAAATATTCCACCAAATCACTATGTACCAACTTGAGATATTAAAAAATCTCTCTAATCTTTTCCTCTACCAAATTTCTCTTATAGATTCTTGCCAAGAATGCATCCCTAACAAACACCACTAGAAAATAAAATTGGAGGCATTTATGTAATCATGTCATGTCAACTAAGTTACTAAAAGTAGCAAAATTTTAGGTGGCTAAATCATTGATTCCATGTAAGTTACTTATATTATTAGAAAAAAGTAATAAAAATAGATAGAGGATAAGGAATTATATGATAAAATATATAAATTAATGATTGATTCAACTTTCTCTCACAACTAAAACTCTAGAATCATTGTGAAACTCACCTATCACCACCAAATCAAGAGAGAACTCAACTCACTTTCTTGAACTTATGTGAGTGATTCAACATATTAGTAGTATATTAGTTGATAATGATGGTACACAAGGAACATCATGGAATGTTCCATCTACCACATCAATAGAACCTTTCCCAAACACCTCAACAAAATTGTTGCCATCCATAAAAATAGAAAGGATATAACATATATCCAAAGTTGCAAGTTCATCAATATTGAAGCCTTGTTGTGTGAGGAACTCAAATCAAGATCCACAGTGGATGGTGGTGAATTAAATTCTACAAGGGCCTCATCCTTTCCTTCCTCATTTTTTCTTTATCTTTGATAGAACCCTCATTTCAAGTTTGTTTTACTAATTCAACAACATTTATTCTATTATTTTTATGAATGTGTCTCTAGTGATCAATTATGTGTTTTTTTTCATATTCTTACTATTACTAATTTATCCTTTCTATTATTATTTTTTTCTCAATTGGAAACTAGGACATGTGACTTAGAGCATTGTAGAGTGCTCATCTGGATTATTTTATGTTGATCCCATATAAGAGAAATGGAAAAATCATCCAAGGATGGCATAGTAAATTGAGTCCCAAGGGCACTCTTGTATCATATAAGGTAGACACAAATACTGAATATTTATAACTTAGTTTAGGGAGAATACTAAAAATTAATTGTTCATATTTCTTTTCAATTCTATATTATTTTAATTATAGCATTATTGGTTTCAATTTTGTAAGGAAATTTCTAATTGTATTAAAATTTTGTAGACACACTTATGGGTTTATTTTCAAAGATATGACTCCTCATTAAATCTTGAGTTCTAAATAGAGTCTCTAGGTTTGTCCAGATTTCATTAGGAGAAATAGAAAACACATAGTCCCATATACTTCATTATGTTTATATAATCACTAAGGATTTTCTATAAATAAAGTAGGTTCCTTTCCAATTCTATTCTTATAATATTAAAACCATGTTTCTTGAAGTATGTTATCATTTATGAATTCCACTTAAAATAGTTATAAGGAGTTAGAGAGCTATTGTTTGATCCAAAATGTAGAAACGCAAAAAGAAGTGCTAAAAGAAATAGAAATAAATAATTCTACTACACCACCACCATTTTCACTAGTCTCATAAATCAACCCCACTCCCCCCATACACACACATACAAACACACATCCAAAATATTAAAATGATAGCACTTAATAGTATAGTGTGATTATAAAGATTTTTCAAAATTATAATAGTGTCAAGGACTACAATGGCTGAAATAACATTCCAAAATATGGAAAAATTATCTATGTAGCTTTACTTAGGACCAACTTCAACATAGAATATCTAGAAAGAGTGACAAAAAAATCAACAATCCCTACATGGATGGAAAGTGATAATCTTTATCTTTCTAATGATGTCTATCTCACTAAAATATAATACCGAAGATAAAGGTTATGAAATTTTGAAAAAATGACTTTGTTCTCTCAAAATGGATTTTTCACAACAAAAAGGTTATACTTCTCATCTATTTTTTGGAAAATCTATTCACTGGATGAAAATAATAATAAAAACCCAAAATTATTTTTGAGTTGTTAAAATAATGTAGAATTTGTCTTAAATCCAATAAGAATAAAAATAAAAATGAATTAAATTTAACCTTCAAGTAGCTAAAAAATACTTTTAGGCAATTCCTTATGGAAAATACTTTTTGTAGTAGATCTAGTCAATATCTTCCAAATATAACTAATACCTAGATAGTTTTTTGGGGCTAAAAAATGAATGCAGAAGTCATTTTTGAACTTCACGAGTAGAAGATATAGATCTGGATGCAAAATATATTATTTTTTGTCTTTTGATTTTGGTAAATGAAATCCAAATTAGACTTTCTTGTGCCTTCTAGACAATATGGACTTGCTAAAAGAGCCACTAGGATTTCCATAATTTTGTAAACACCCCAATTCTATAAAATATTTTCTCATTAAAGCACCTAGAGATCAAAATTTTCCCTCAAAATTTTTTAATATTCAACTTATATGGAAATGCAAGAAAAGAACATGTTGAGTTTTTAGGAAACTTGCAGAAATGTTATTAATCACACCATCCTCCACTCCAGAATATTACATAAAAGTAAACTAAAATCTATTATGGTATTAGAATAAGTCTAATATTATTTTAGAATGGGAAAAGATGAATAACCTAGATTTACTATTGCAAACAAATAGAATTGTAAAATTAGGAATGTAAATGATACATGATCAAAATAACAACATAGAGTCATCCTCCAAGACAAAAATACAAATGCTACAGAAGCGAAGTAGCATTAGAAGAATACAAAGAGAAAAACATACAAAATGTAATTAAAATACAATAGCATGGAATAAAAGACTAGATAGCAATGAGTATTTATAGGAAGCAAGACAGGAGAGAGGTGGTAAATGAAATCAATAGGAAGAGACTACATAAAAATGGCATAAAAAGGCAAGTGTAACTCTCATGGAAGTTGCTAAAACCTTGTGCCTACTTACACTAATACTCACTTTATCAATCCTAAGAAATATTAATTAAAAGTGTAGGAAAAAATCATGAATAGATCAATACTTAACTGACCAGGAAATAATAAAATTACACTAAGACCTTTCGATTGTGAGGTGGAAATAGATCAATTAGAAAATTTTGAAATTTCACCTTTAATTGGAACAAGCAACTTTAGACAGAGAAGTCTAAAGATGTGGCTGTGATTGGGACACTTAAGGATAACTAGATTGCGGTACAAAGGAAAGGAAGAAGAACAAGTCTATTTCCAACATGCATCTTCTCTACCCCTCTAAAATGGGAGTGAATTCATGTGATCAATAGTGGTTTTGGTGTCCCATTTGGATCTATATAGACCTTTTGTATTTTGATTAATGAAATTTGATTTATGTGAATAGATCCTCTAATTTAGAGATGAGTTCTCCTTTTGTAGCCTCACTTAGTGTTAGCTAGGCTAATATTCCTATAATAATACAATGGGTGACGTCCCCTTGATTGCTATTTACTAAAGGATAAAAAAAGCATAATTGTATGCATATATTTAGGGACAAAATGAAAAACTAACTATGTGCAGTGTTAGAAATTGAATACCCTTACATTTTTTGCAAAATTTTAACCTACTATAGTGTCCATACCCTTAACACATGTGTAGGCTCATTAAAGCCCTTAAACTAGTCATTTTCCTTTCTCAAGGTGCTTAAAATCCCTTTTTCAGAAACCACCTTTTTGTGTCATTTTTGTGCTATCCCAATGTTTCCTTGTAACTTGTCAATTTTTTAGCATGAATTATCTACACACTAGCATGTATTGCTAGCATCTTGTAATATTTGATCATTCAAAAGGTATCCTTGATCATTTTCCACTTCTTAGCTTGTAATGTCAGAGAAAAAGGCTCAAAATGATCTCATAATTAGATAGCGAATTCCACATGTTTAAGCTTGTATTATAAAATTACAATTTGATATTATAAGAGGACTAGATTTTAGTTCACTCTTCCTTGTGCAAAGAGTATTCCTTTCTATATGTTTTAATTTTTAATACGATTGCAATTAACAAGATTATCCATTAAAAAATGTTTTCTTTATAAATATATTTAGTTACAACATAATATTAACTAAAATCTTTTATGGTAGCTTTCATATATGAATTCCACCAATAAAGATGTGCTAGAAACACATGTTTGTAATTTACCAGATCTAAATAATATTCTAGGAGTATTTATTTAGATTTTTATTAAAAATATATATAAAGTTGAAATTTTAAAACATTGGAGTAATTTGTACTAGTGTAAATTACATTAGAGATAATAATAATATTCAGGGTTGTTCTTCTCCATAACATCATATGCATATGGAAGGAGTAATTAAGTATTAAATCTTCTATTATATTCTCATTAATATTTTCATATAAAAAGCTAATTTATAAATAAAAAGGATATTATATGTATCTTTTTTATTAATTTTAGTGAAATAATTTTATTTTCATGATGACTATATTTTAACTTCAATATTACTATTCATAGTGAGAATTAAAAAAAAAATTATAAAAAATTGTTGAAATCTTGAAAACTAAAACATTAGAAAAGAATTCATATAAGACTATAAATTCTTAATATTTTGTTTTGTCAAGAAAAATAACATTTTTGTTTATTATTTAAAAGGCTTCAAATTTCGAGAAACGCCAAGAATGGACAGCTCAGTTTAAGAGAGTACGTAGGCATCCTCAATGTTCGATAGCAACGTGTCGGTCTCAGATTAAAAACAAGACTCGACTTGCCTTTCTTTCAGTCGTCTAAACTAATTAGAAAGACCTCGTGCGGAGACCAAAGAACGGAGTGGAGCCTTTGAAAGCACTGTTATGTCGTTTGAAGTAATTGAAATCTTGCGGAATATGTAGGCAGATTTGAATGTGTGTAACGGACAAATGCTTGAGGACACTCGACTCGCATAGTTTTAAGAGACTACGTCCTCAATGTTCGATAACAACGTGTCCGTCTCAGATTGAACCAGCCTCGACTTGCCTTTCTTTCAGTTGTCTAAACCAATTAGAAAGACCAGTGCGCTGTCAATCTTATCTTTGCTTACTCTGCTGAAAGCGGTGCCTTCTAGAAATTTGTTTACTTTTTATTATGTTTTGTCGGTAAGGCCATGGAATTATTCTTATTTTAAAGATCATAATAATAAAAAATTTCAAAAACTAATTTTTTAGAGAAATGAATATTTCATTGAATTATTGACGACGTGTTGACATGAAGAAATGTTCAAATGTCATTCCCATTGAGAAAAAAAAATACAAAGGAAAGACCACAGTCAACAGACTGAACTACCGAATCAAAGCCTTGTCCCACTGGACGAAATATGCTAGGACAGTCATTTTAACTGCGCGTGGCCTGGCCCTTCGTTTGAATTCCACGCGTGAATTTCCAAAAGAAGTCAAATTTCTAAAATCATTCACGGCTCTTACGTGGGCCTTGTTGATCATTGTGTAGCCTGTTTATTTTCTATTTAAATTCGAAAATATGCTACAAACGCAGGGACATCTATGCTCTACTTAGAAGCAATCGCTAAGAAAAGTAAAAAAGCTATGGATATTGAAGAGACGATTAAGTATATGGTCCTAGCGATCATGATGACTCTTGCACCCCATAATTGCAGTTCATCATCATTGGATGGTGAAGATACGCTTCTATTGGGGGCCTCGCTCACTGGAAATCTGACCATGATGTCAAAGAATGGTACGTTTTCACTCGGTTTTTTCAGTCCGATGGGAACGAAGAATTGGTACATTGGCATCTGGTATGCAGGAAACACCCAAAAGACCATCGTTCGGGTGGCTAACAGAGGGAATCCGGTCAGAAGTGCGCCCGGCGTTCTTGAATTTTCAAGCGATGGTCATCTCAGATTGCTTGGTAGAAATGGTCAGTCAGTTTGGTCGACTGGTATTGGCCAGAGAGGATCACGAGCAGTGATTATGGACTCTGGTAATTTCATTGTGCTGGACGCCCACAACGAGTCTGCGATTGTGTGGGAGAGTTTCGCCCATCCGACAGATACATGGTTGCCTGGCATTAAGATGTGGAAAGGAATGAAGTTAGCTTCCTGGAAGAGTTCTACGGATCCTTTGATTGGGCTCTTTTCTTACGGAATGGACATTTATTGGGAATGCACATTTTATCCGACAGTCAATCCATCTTCATCAGGCTGGCTGCTTCGGAGTTGTCGATCTCGACATCAACGAGAAGCAGAAAAGCCCCAGCACTTTTTATTTTGCTTCCTTTGGCCGCGGCTCTCCTCTTGGTCGCATTTACTCTGTGGAAACGGCGAAGACTGCAAAAGAAAAGGGTAGAAGAGGACGTGCCAATCATGCTCAAAATGTTCACTTACAAAGAGATGCTTATTGCAACTGAGAATTTCAACCTTAAGTTGGGAAATGGAGCATTCGCTTCGTTGTTCAGAGGGACTCTGGCAGACAGTACGCTTGTGGCAGTTAAGAGATTGGAGGGTTCAGCTGGAGCAGAAAAGCAATTTCGTGCTGAAATAAACACCATCGGCAATATACAGCATGTTAATTTGGTGAGGCTCTATGGATTCTGCGTAGAAGGCACTCAAAGGCTACTGGTGTATGCCTACATGCCCAATGGCTCTCTAAATTCTCTTCTCTTCATCGAAGAGGAAGAATCAGAGAAAGTCTTGGATTGGAAGACCCGGTTTCAGATCGCATTAGGCACTGCACGAGGATTAGTTTATCTCCATGAGGAATGCAGGGATCAAATCATTCATTGTGATATTAAGCCTGAAAATATTCTTCTGGACGGCGACTTCAACCCAAAGATTGCTGATTTTGGGTTGACAAAGCTGGTGGGCAGAGATTTCAGCCGTGTATTGACGACCACAAGAGGAACTCCAGGATACTTGGCTCCTGAGTGGATCACTGGCCTTCCTATCACTCCGAAGGTGGACGTATACAGTTTTGGCATGATGTTGATGGAAATTGTATCGGGTCGTAGAAATCTGGATATGACAGTGGAGGAGAGAAGCAGGCTGTACTTTCCTACCTGGGCTTCATCACAAATTCAGCAAGGAAACATAATAGGCATGGTGGATAAAAGGATAGCAAGTGAGGCGAATATTGAAGAGGTGAGAAGAGCTGCACTGGTTGGGGGACTGTGCATTCAAGAGAATGAAGACAAGAGGCCAAGCATAGGAGAAGTGGTGAAGTTATTGGAAGGGACACTGGAGGCTCCTGCACCACAAATTCCGAGGTCTGTAGAGGGGCTAGTAGAAGATGACGACAGCAGCGATACCTTTGGTCAACATGCGTGCATTTGAGGTGGTTCTGTCCCGAAATAAGTCGTAGTTATTTTGAAAGGTGCCCTTTAATGACTAGGCCTATAAAGTCTTGTCTTTGGGTTTGTTAAAAGCTCCGAGCAAAAGTGATCACTCAGACAAAAGCAGTCGCAAAGTTTGAATTCTCAACGATAGAGACGATATGATATTTGAAGGTAATTAAAGGAAGCTATCATTGCAATGTATTTTTTAGTGGAGCTAGTATTATGATAGTTTATGTACACTTTTCATGAACTCAAATTTTAAAATATTTAATTGTATGTTTTTAATATAGATTTATTACTTAAAAGAAAAAGTAATTAGAATTTATTTAGACTCTTAATTCTTTACAAAAATCATATTAAAATAACATACAAAATAGAAGAGCTTTATAATTTTGTTAGATATTTATAAATTTGAATAAAAATTATAATAGTAGTTTCGAAAGGAATCATTCTATGGACAATCATATATTGATTTGTGTAATCTATCATTTTAGTATCTATAAGGTAAATTAATTTAGTGCTCTTTACTACATTGTCAACATTTTTTTGAGGTGTTTCAAAAGTAGTTCTCTCTCACTTTATCAATAAGTGGATTAGATATATTTGGTCTTTCACAATTAGTGATATCATTTATGATGAAACTTTATGAATCCGTTGTTGAAAAATATATATAAATCTTGTTAAAGTGAAGGAATCATATATAAGTATACATTATAAAAATAATTGTTATGTTTAGAGATGACATCATTTTGGTATCTCACGCAAATAATGGACATCAATAATTTATTTTTTCAAATTTTTTAATTCTCATGTAATTCAAATAAATTCAAAGGAAATATATATATTGAGATAATTTAAATCATAACCAACTTCAACAATTATTTGTTCTGATTTGATTTTTAGATTAAAAATAAATAACACTCCTACAATTTTTTTTCTATTGCATATAAAGTATAAATGGGTTTACATCAACATCAGTAAGGAGTTATCCAGTCTAACACTAAATTCTTAGTACTATTGAGATCAGCACAAAATAGATATTACATTGCAAAATGAGACATAAAGATATCATAAAAGAAAGCTGATATAAACACTATAGAGTTTGGGTCTCCTCTTCCCCTTCTGTGTCATTGGAGTCGGGAGAGATCGAGTTGTATCCAATGATCTCATGGACCCTACCTCTGAAGCCTGTTGCCCTTGTTGATGGCTCAGTGTGTTCCTTCCATTGTCCAGATTGTTTTAGCTACTGGATGAACTCTACAAGGGTAACTTCAAACTCCTCCTTAGTTTTCATGGTGGAATAACCATGAGCTATCTCAGATTTCTCTATGGTGGCTTTTCCCTCTCTCAGGATCTGTAGAAACTTTCTCTCTTTCATCTTAATCACTACGGTGACCTGCATGGCAATATCAAGAAAGATGAGTCTTTTGCGAGACTCAATAAGATTCCTATCCAATCCTGCAAGAACATCATTATTCTGAGCCTTCCAAATGTTCCGTAAAATAATAGAAGATAAGATAGACCCGAAGGTGTTACAAAATCTGCTACCATTAATGGTACCAGAAATAATATTCAAAGAATTAAAGTGGGATCCATAGGAAAGACCAATCATGTTCCAGTTTTCAGAAGCAAAAAGACACTCAAAAAAGACATGTGGCACTGATTCTTGTTGTCTACAGACCAAGAAAGGATTGGGTCCCCCCCTAGACTTCTTAAATGGAAGTTTATGAAGAAAGAGTTTCCACAAAAATAGAAAATTTTAGGCTCTAAAGGTCTACTCCAAAGGAGCTTGAAGAACCTATTCCAATCAGAGTCTTGCACCTCAAGACCCCATTTGAGGTTGATATGGGAGAAAATAGAAGGGTTCACCATTAGGAGTTGATATATATTTGGATTTGCCAGGGTGAAGGGGAGTGTTATCAGGCCAAAAGAGCTAGAAGTTGCAGCAGGTAGAGGAGCAACGTTCACTAAAAGGCCTAATGGCTTCAAGAGCAGCAGAGAGTAAGGAATAGGTTCTGTTGGTTCTTTTTCTTGCAGGACCAAGCTTGAATAAAAATGGTTGGGCTAGAAACATAGGTTAGGCACTCAAGCTTGACAAGAAAAACAAACCAACAAAATGGCGACTCCACTAGGGAATGAAAAAAGTTTACCATTAAGAGTATCCTAGAGTCTTGCTATATTCATTTTGGGGAGGAGTTTCATAATTGTTATAATCTGAAAGTTGTTTTCAGATCTGCAAATGTATTGCCTGGATTTGTTGTTGTAAGACTTTAAGATTATATGTGACTTTGCTGTGAGGAATATCTAGAATATGTCAATGTTTCAAAAGAGATCAGTGAAAATTTGTTTCCTCTAAAAGGAGGTGGCGACTCTGTGCTTGAATGAACCTAAGGTGTGTAGCCTTGTTTCAGATTTCAGTTGGATGAGAAGTGGACAACAACAATCAGCTAAGGTTTCCAGGTATTCCCTGTTCAATATTTTGTGTATTTGCATGGTCCTTATCAAATGGTTTTGTCATTAAAGAAAGGACATATAAGTGTGAAGTATGTAAGAAGGGTTCAGTGATAAAAGAAGAATAGTTTCAAGTATAGATTTCCTGTCATTGGTCTTGAAGATTTTCAAGTAGATATACAAAGTTGCAGCTAGTGATGGATGTTCACAGGGTTTCTTTTGTTAGAGGATATGTGCCATTTTGTTATGATGGCATACCTGGTTTCCCTAATAAGATCCCTGATGGAATCAGGGGATATTTACCAAAGTTTAATAGGAACCAGTATCAGTCAGCAAGAGAACATGTTCAGTGCTTTACTGATGTGATGAATGATTTTGAGGTTTTCCATGAAGACCTATGGATGAAATTGTTTGTCCAAACTCTAGAAGGTGATGCCAGAGACTGGTTTTCTTTTCTACCAGCATGTTCTATTTCATCTTGGAGTGAGATGCATTTGGCCTTCATGGAGCAATTTGGAGAAAGGGTAAGCATATCTGATTCTTATAGTAGGTTCTTGAAGATTCATATTAGGAATGGTGAACTTGTCCCTTAGTTCAACATTAGATTTGCTAAAGTTTTGAATGAAATCCCTAAAGGTTATAGACCCAATGATCAAGTGTGTGTAAATGTTTATTTTGATGCATTTGATAAGAAAATGAATTACTTGTTGAGGGATAAAGAACCTAGGACATTATATCAGGCATTTGTAACTGCTATGGACATTGAAAATAATTTGAAATATGGATTGACCAGAGGTCATTTTTCCATGAATGTATGTCGATATAATGAGTATGAAAGAAAAGAAGAATGTAGTGTTGATACCATAGTTCCAAATTAGTGTACCAACATTTCTACTGTAGTTTGTAATCAGGTTGAGATGTCAAATCAGAATATGTATTTAAATGTCGTTGAGTCCTTTGCTACTAATGAGACATGTGTTCAGAATGCTACAGCAGTAAGATATATTCCATACCCTGATAGGATTGAGCAGTGTACTGGTGCTTTGAGTTGTGAATTAGCTACTGCAGTCAATCCTTGTAATATTGATTATAAATGTAATGCTACTGATGTTCCTAGACATGAGATTGCTGCTTCCATGTCTCAGTCCTATGAAAATGAAGAGACCGAAAGTTATGTCTTTGATGATGAGTCTGAAGTTGCTGCACCAGATGAGGAATATGACTCACAAACATATTAGTCACAATCAGAGGAACATAGCACTGAAAGTGGTTACTCAAGTGAGGATGATAAAGGCAGTGATGTTGAGGTGTCTTCATATGAGTCAGATGTAGCATGGGAAGAAGAAAGTAATGATGGGAGTGAACAATCATTTGACAGTGAAGGTATGGTTTCTCTTTCTGAATCTGAAAATGAAAATGCATCTCAATTTTTGCATTATATAAATCAGTTTGAATATGAAGATTTTGAGAATGACTTGTCCTCAAAGTATGAAGACAAAGAAATGGTAATTCAATGTGATATTACTGAGGATGGTCATGAAGATTTGAATAGAAGGTTACCTAATGATTTTGCATTAGATAATGAATTTGCGGCATATAGTAGAGATTTTAGGGGTGAATTATGGCCTTGCCATAATGATCTTCCTAAACAAGATAATGAATAAGATGTAATTATAGACACTATATGCTTGGTAGGTGATGTGGACTGTGAATTTTCATATGATTCTGATTTTTCTTCATATGTTGAGAGTGTCCATGAAGATGAAATGGGTAGTAAGTTTAAAGTGTTTTCTAATACTTTGTATAATAAGGACTATGATGATGAACAACCCAATTTTTGTCATAATGTTCAACAAGGAGTACTGCATGGAGTCATCAATCCATTGTTTGAAGAAGACATGGAGGTTTCAGATTCAGGTGAACCAGATATGAATGATGACATACTATCTTCTTGCTGTGAAAGACCAATACATTCTTCTTTCATTTGTGACAGAGTTCTAAGTGATGATGTTGCATTCTCTTTGGAAGTGGTTTCAGCATTTGATGATGATGACATGTGTGAGTGTAAACTTGATCATTCACTTGAACTCCAACTAGCTACACCTAAGGATATGAAAGGTCCAGGTATGAATGATGTTTTTTATCAAGCAGAGTATGAGACTTTTGTGTTTCTGATTGATAGTATGCAAGAATCAGTAGATGAAGATCAGTTTCAACATAATGGTAGTATTCTTGAGCATGCTGAATCATACTTTCATAGTGAGCTAGATGAAGAAAGTGTTTCAAGTTTTTATATGCACTATGAAAATGAAGCCTAATAAGCTGATTGAGAGTATTGATGTGCTTGGTGAAACAATTGGGAAGAAAATATCTAGCTTACCTCAAGAAAAGGTGAATGAAAGTCAGGTATATGACAGAGGTAAGAAGTTTTGAAAGTTTCTAGTGGTTCAGGGCCATTTCATGTACATGGTAGAAGTAGTTTTCTTGCTTTTAGTAAAGTTGTTCAGGAGGTTTTTGTGGGTGGTCTGCTTTCCCAGAGATCTAAATTCTTGCCATGCCTGCAAGAGCCATGCATCCCCAACTAGAGCCACTGTTAGCCCATTTTCTTGTCATAATAGACAATCTTCAGAAAATGGTCCGTACCCTGTGAAAATTTCCATGGCTATGTCTTTTCTTCTGGTCTCTGTAGTTCTTTTCATGTTTCTGGCCTCGAGACCCTTAGCAAAAAATTCATAAATCTAGCCGTTATGTGAAAAAAGCCCTAAAATGCCTTAGCCCTATTATATTTCTTCATTACCTTTTTGGGCCACTTAAATCCCTTTTTCTGCATGTGGTTATTTTTTCCTTCTTCATGTTCACTAAACCGCTTAATATTATTTCATGCCTTTATGTTATTTGGCAAACCCGTGAATGTATGTTGTCTTGACTCAGTCGCTAAGTCTCCAAATCCTTAGACGGTTATATCTTCCATCTAGTGAATGCCCAACTGTGTGTTCGCATAATCTCCTGATGTTTAACGGTTACCAGCAAACATTAAGCGAATTGGTAGGTGGCTTGTGTCTTTTCTTTAGTCGTGTATTCGTATGATGGTCGCCCCTATTCCAAGCAGTGATACAGGTGGAACCGATGTCAGAGGATGCTGAGGTGGTAGGTTTTTATTGGTTGTAGAAGGAATGATATGGCAACATGTCGGGCGGGCCTAGGGTTATGAAGTATTTAGTGACTTGGTGAATGAAGTGCTCACTCATTCTCGTAATCTAACTCAGGGTTAAGAAACCTTTTTGTGATTCAACGAATGCCTTTGTTCGCATGTTCTCAGAGTTTGACCATGGTTAGAAAATGTATCTCGCGAACTAGAGATTGCTTTTGTTCACGCATTCGCTGAATCCTTGGGGTTAAGTGCTTACCGCGAAAGAATAAAGAATTATTTTTGTGGGCCCTCATTGTCAGGTAAGCATAGTTGGCGGTCTCTCATTGGTCCACAAGGTTACGATTTGGCAGAATGCAGTGGGACCTAGTTTCCAACTGGATAGAGGGCTTTGACATGTCAGATGATCAATGGATGGCGTATGTTCTTATAGAGTGTATCAGAGCCATGAGATCATACAACAACTGTCGATCTTCTTGTGTGGGCCCAGAAGAGTTTCTCAATCCATTTGGCAGTAAGGATAGGATTTAGTGGCTCTGATAAATGTCTCTGTGTTCACTGATTCATGTAGTAAAATGGTGAAGTTCTAAAAGGTCTGGTGATTTAGTGAATGTGCATTCGCGGGTTCGCTAAATGATTTGGCAAAGATGTAAAACATTCAGCGACTTGGTGATATTCTTTCAGTCGCGTGTTTGCCAAGTAGGAAGGTTGAGTTTGCTGAGATAGTGGGACCACATGATGATTCATTGCTGAGTTGTCTTGTTGTGATTGGCTGAGCTGGAAAAGGATTGCAGACAAGTCAGTGGGCCCGAATGATTCAAGAGAGGAGGACAGCGTGGTAGATCTAGTGGTTGGTGCATGATCTCATAGGTGTCAGAGCCATGCGATCATGCACCCACCATTCAATTTCAAAGGCTTTTATCATGTGGGTCCTATGGGAGAGATGACCAGGCAGTTACAACGAGTAGTGTGGCGACAGGTGGCACCATATGTCATGGTTGCGGAGTTAATGGCGAAGTGGATAAAGGTTTAGTGGCCCGACAAATTTCCTTCTTGTCGCTGGTTCGCAAGATGATTTGGCGGTTCCCCAATTCATTTGGTGACTTGGCGAACAGCGGTCGCGGGGTCGCTAGATTCTTTAGCGGAGGCAGGAAGTATTCCATGAATTGGCGAGGGTTCCTTTGTCGCCAGTTCACTAGATCACTTAAGTGGCTTTTTCAGCACGTGCAGTCACTTGTTCACTGGATTTAGCTGGGGTTTGGATTTTCATTCCGCGACTGGGATTTTCCTTTGTTGCATGTTCGCTGAATGTAACCTGAGGTGTTTGATGAGTTGGGGTTGCTGAGCCTGCGAAAGGTAAAGGATCAACAACTGTGACTTATTATTGATCTGATTTTGAATGTGAGCCGCCGATTGAAGGGTAAAACAGTAATTGTTGGAAATATTCAGGAATTAACCAAGTTATTGAGAGGGGAGGGGTGAATCAGTAACTCCAAATTTTCTTCAATAACAGATGTATTAACATATAGTTTACTTTATTCTTTTGCATATAGAAAGCATGAAGATTGAAAGCATTTGCATTTTGGCTATCCTCTTCTTTCCTTTATTTACCGCCTGTGGAAGCTTTATGCTTAATTCAATTCTCACCTTAGCTTCATCATATGTTCCAAAATATGGGGCTTTGGGATTAATAGGCTGATTAAGGAGGGCTTCAATGATATTCTTTGTCTCATCAATGTTTACCTCATAAGGAAGAGGTTTTACATGTACAATCCTCAGTTTAGCTGCTTGAATGTATACTCTGTCACAGTCCACCATGAAACAAATATCATCCTTATAATCTTCAACCAACTTCTGTGGAATCCAGAATCTGTCATTCATTTTCTCCTTGAAAGACTCAAAATAACTATCCATGATGCTCTCAAAATTTTCACCCATTTCTGAAATATATTCATTTATCTCATAAAGAACTGGCACATCTTTTCTCCATACTACTTTTCCTTTAGAAGGGAAGAATTTCTGAACATAGAAGAATAAACAGACCAGTAAAGATCCAAACTTACATGGATTGTTTTTGGAAGTTTGAATGCTTTCCATGTTCTTGTTAAACTGTTTTAACAACAAATTTGCAAGATCAAATGATAGATTATTCTTGACCACTTTGTATGCTAGGTCTACAGCTTCACAAGATACACTATTTTGTCGACTTGAACTGTATATTTTATGGGCAATGATGTGTGTTCCAAACTTCAGTTCAGCATCAGTAATGCTGCTTACTTTCATGCCTCTACCATCCCACTTAGCTAGGGTTTTCTTCTCCAGTTTCGACCGACCTAGGGTTTTGGTAGATTTTGCTTTGTTTAACATGGGAAGAACGGTGATTTGATGAATCATCTTCTTAGTGATCTCTATGGGTTGCTCAAGCCAAATCTTGCCATCATGTACACGGCTGAGAATGTATCTAACCCATTTCTCCCGAAAGTTTCAAGGTAAATGTGCAATGTGAACTAATCCCTTGTCTTCCAGATGTTTGTGCTCAGGTTTTAGAATAATATCCACACACAGTTCCTCACGCACAATATATAGCTCTAGGTTTCCCATTTCTTGAATTGCACAATTGAAATGATTGCAAATATCGTTAACAAGTAGTACCTTAGGAGGAATCTGAGATTGAGCTTTGTTCGGATCTAGGGCTGCTACAATTGTGGGTACGAGCTTGAAATCTGGTGCGCTCCATTCCCCTTTGATTATCATTTCTATTCCTTTCATCACTGAAGTGTTGGATGATGCCATGGTATCTCATAGAAAATTCTTTTCACAAAAGTATTTGAATCGCTGGATTGCCCTTGAAATTTTCTACTCTCAAAGTGCTAAAGTTCACGGTGAAGAATGAGTTTGATTTCTTGCCTTTTGTTTACAACTCTGTCATTAATTCTCAGTACAAATTAGGGTATGAATTCTGACAGACTGTCACCCACTATGAATTAATTGCTCGGTAAAGACTTTGCAACTCGGTGAACTCGAGAATCCATATTGCTCCGACCTCGCTCGGTAAAGACTGGTACCGACCTTGCTCAGTGAAAACTGATACTGACCTTCCTGTGATCTTATTGCATCTTGTATGCCGATTTAGATCTTTCTTTTAATTCAGTTCTGGAACTGCTTGAAATTGGTCTATGAGAATACAGTTCCAGTGCTTTCTTGGGAATTTAGTTTGAGTCGGTAGAGCCACCCATTCCATTACTTGGACTAGTTTTCTCGGTAGATTTAGGAATCCACTTTTGTCTTACCTGTTTCCTAACCTTAGTTGCTTCATTCTTCTTTCCATCTTCAACTTCGCTAGCATTCATGCAATTTCTGGCTATGTGACCAAGTTTAGTGCATTTGAAGCATCTTACGGTAGTATCTCTTTTCCTTAGATGATGTTTTATGCAGTTCATGCCAATGTGTCCATATTCTCCATAGTAATGACATCTACACCAGGTTTTGTAATCCCATCCAAACATTACTTTCATAATTTGTTCTGCTGGATTGAATGTTTTGGATCTGCACTCGGATGCCTTGTGACCTTGTTTGTTGCATTTGTGACAATTACCTTTGAATCTTGGTTTTTCCCTGCATTCATTTGCTTTGTGACCATGCTGATTGCAGTTGTAGCATTTTCCATTGAACTCTGCTTTTTCATTGCTCCAACATTTATTTGAAGTATGTCCTATTTTACCACAATGATTACAAGTAGGTTTCTGATTTCTTTGAGTACCTTGCTTAGAAGATTCACCTTCTCCATTGTATCCAAGTCCTGCTTTTCCTTTTTGCCTATGAAGATTTCGATTATACAGCTGATCTAAGTCTTCTTGGCTTTTCAGCATTCTTTCATTGATTTGTTTTTCAGTGTTTAGGTCATCCACCAATCTTTGATTGATTTCCTTTTCAGATCTTAGTTCTTCTCTTGTGCTTTCTATTTTTGAACTTAGAGTCAGAATTTCCTCATTTGTATGGGAGATCTGATCAATTAGGTTTTCTAGCTGAAGGGTTTTATTTTGGACTTCATTGTTCCTTCCATCTAATTCATCTTTCAACTTGTTTCTTTGTTCTAAGATCTCACAAAATCTTGTAGAGTGTAGTTCTTGTTCTCTTTTTAATTTTCTCACTTCTTCCTGCAGAGACCCATTCTTTTCTAGGAGTTCTTTGACAGCATTGTTTGCTTCATCTGAGCTATCTGAGGGAAAAATATCTTCAATCTTTTCTTCAATGTAATTCTGATCATTCATTTGATTTGCAAGTTCCTTCCTTCTTCTTAGGGATTGGGAAAGATGTTCTTTTGCTTCTTTAAGTTTAGCTATGGCCATTTCCAGATCTAGCTTTTCATTTTCAATCACCTTGTTTAGTTTGAATACCTCCATTGTCCTGGATCTTTGCTCAAGCTAGTTAAGCTTTATCTTGAGAACCAATACTGCTCTGATACCAATTGTTGGAAATATTTAGGAATTAACCAAGTTACTAAGAGGGGAGGGGTGAATCAGTAACTCCAAATTTTCTTCAATAACAGATGTATTAACATATAGTTTACTTTATCCTTTTGCATATAGAAAGCATGAAACTTAAAAGCATTCACAACAATGACACATAGATTTGGTTACCCAGAAACCTTCCAAAATAAAGTAAAACTGGGGTGGGGATGAAACCCACAAAGCTTTAGTATTGCAGTATAAAGTTGGCCAGTTAAGGCTTACAATTGATCACTTCTGATGATCTGCCCTGCTAGGAGCAATAAGGACTGTTAGGTCCACCTTGTTAGAGGATTTAAAAACATACAATGAAGTATGCACTTGGTAAAGAGATTTTACAAAAGACTGTTAAGTCTACCCGGTTAAAGAATTTTAGTACTGATTCACCTGTTAGGATGAAACAGTAGATCTCTTACTTTGCAACTGAATTGCTGATTGAGATTCGCTGATATACTAATCACCTTCTATGATGAATTTGTCTTTGCTGTTCCTTATACTGCTGTAGCCCTTTGTAATTCGCTTATCTCTACCTTTCTTTCTTTTTCACATTCATACTCATTTATTACATCTTGGCATTTTTACAACATTGTTTATATACAAGTCTAAACAATTAATTACAATTACAAAGTTGGCTTGACAAATAAACATAAGTGCTACTAAGTCAGCCCAAGTATGGTTACACGGTTCCTACAAACTAACTCGGTGACTTTCTGATACTCGGCGTCCACTGCATTACTCGGCATCATCATGCACTCGGTAGAAGTGAAGGCTCGGTTCATACTAACCACTTGGTAAGTTTTGAACTCGGTAAATACTAGTGACTCAGTAGACATAATGTCACTCGGTTTATACTGTCCTGCTCGGTTTGCACTGTCCTGCTCAGTTTGCATTGTTCTGCTTGGTTTGCACTGTTCTGCTCGGTTTGCACTGTTCTGCTCGGTTTGCACTATTCTGCTCGGTTTGCACTGTTCTGCTCGGTTTGCACTATTCTGCTTGGTTTGCACTCAGAATGCAAATAAGTGTTGTCACTAGTGGCAATCCTGCTTAATGCCAACAATCTCCCCCTTTGGCATTAGTGAAAAAAACACTTATTGCCCAAAACTTATATACATGAACCATGCTAAGATTTATTTTGATTTTTCAAAATTTGTCTTTGTTATAGGGCTTTATAAATTGTCTCCCCCTTTCAATGTGCTAACTTTTTCTTCTTTTCTTCTATACATATCTATACATATCTCCTTCTATACATATCTCCTTCTATACATATCTCCCCCTTTTTGACGATAATGCCAAAGGTGTGTATACAAGTGATTTACAGAGAGAATCCATAATTTGATAGAAAAATAGAATCTACCTTCATTATCAGTGCCAGGGTTCTGTCCCAATTTTCTTGCAGAATCTTGCATGTTTGGATTGCAATTTGGACTTCTACAGAGAGTTCAATCATGTGATCTGCTATTGAGAACTGATTGTCATGAATCAATGTTTTAGAATGTTCAATGTGCTTATACATTATATTCATGATGGGAAGGATCATGTTCTGAATGTCTAGCAGTGTGGACCAGATCCTTGTGTCTTCTTTCAGTAGTTCTGACTGCGTATTTGATAGGTATGAGATTTTCATGTGATGAGTAGAGTTTGAACTTGGTTCAAGTTGCAGCTTCTGTATGCTAATCTTCAAATCCTCATCAATTTTATTCATTTTATCCTTGACATCCTTTGTGAACTCGGCAACATTGCATAGTCTGGCCAAAAGAGAGGTAACATTCGAATAGGAAGATTCAATGTTTGACAAAACTGAAGATAATTCAACTTGATTAATAGCTATGTGCTGAGCAATGTGCTCAAGCACTTTATTGTTGAATCTCTTCTCGGCTCTTTCATCTCTTCTCGGCTCTTTCAACTAACTTTTCTGTCCCAGATGAATCCTCATTGTACTTATTTACTGCTTCTGCTAATTGTAACAAAACATGTTGAGAGGAGTCTACTTTAATACCTAATGCTTCAGACAAAATGTCCTTAGCATCCTTAATGATTTTATATTCCTTGTCTCTCTCCTCTTTAAGCTTCTTTTGCTTTGCTTTCCTTTGGAGGATTTCACCTATATTTTACATTTGGTCTGCTGATAGATTTGCAAAATCCAATGTTGGAATCTCTATTTCCTCATCAAGGTCTATATCCTCTACTTAATGCCTTAGTAGTAGTAATAGTAGTAGTAGTAACAGTAGACATAATAGGATTGGCTATAGAGACTGGTATACTGTCTATTGGAGAACTTGAAGTATTTACACATGTAGAATCAAAAACTGGAATACTTACTGCTGGAAAACTTGATGAAGTAGGAGACTGCAACTCGATAGAAGAAATGGTAGTTGCTTTTGTTCTTGCTATAGGTGATTGGACAAATGTTGAAGTTGTCACAACCATGCTTGAAGGTGTCTCCGGGCTAGATGTAGAAACTTTTACTGAGAGGTAGGAAGTGATGCAATGACTTCTGCCGCTATCCTCACAATATCATCTACCTCAGTGGCTTCTTCCTGTTCATCACTGTCATCTTCAATGTCTTTTATTATAACTGTTTCAATACTTGGTTGGTGAAGATGGTATATGTTCTTCCATGTGGCATTTGCAGCCTTCACAACCGATTCAATATTGTTAATCAGAATCAAACAAGTATTGAACTTCAATGTCATCTTATTTTCATTCTCCTTCAATGCCTTCTTTATTTCATCATTTTTCAAGCTCGGCATTAACTGTCTCAGGGTTTGATCAAATATGTCTTTTACAGTTTGCTTTGCATTTGTCCATCTCATTTTTATTGGATCTAATAAAGCTACTGGAACCTGTGGGGCTATTTCATTAGGAGAGTATTTCCACTGTCCCATCTTTTCAATAACAGTATCTTCAATTTCCTTTTGTTCTGTTTCCGTTCTTGTTTCATATTTAAAAGATTTTATATTACTTACTCCAAATCCTGATCCTTCTCTAAAAAGTTTGATCTTCTCTTGAAGGGTTAGAGGAGGCCTTTTGAATATTATATCTTTGTCTGCCTTATCTGCCTTACCTCTTGCACTTCTCCTTGTAAATACAACAGTGGGAGGCTTAGGTGCCTTAGTGATGAATACCTTTCCTTTCTTCTTTGCAAGTTCTGGTTCCTCTATTTTCGCCAGTTCGCTAGATCACTTAAGTGGCTTTTTCAGCATGTGCAGTCGCTTGTTCACTGGATTTAGCTGGGGTTTGGATTTTCATTCTGTGACTGGGATTTTCCTTTATTGCGTGTTCGCTGAATGTAACCCGAGGTGTTTGATGAGTTGGGGTTGCTGAGCCCGCGAAAGGTAAAGGATCAATGACCGTGACTTATTATTGATCTGATTTTGAATGTGAGCCACCGATTGAAGGGTAAAACAGTAATGTGACCATTTATTTTCAAATTCAAATCTCTGAGATGTCTCTAGCGACAAATAGGACTGAAATTGATGACAGTAAGGGGCCAAAATTGGTGAAATTGAATTTCTTTACCGTTCCAGTGTGGTCCAAGGTGCCTTGAGTGTTTGTAGGGATTTATGCCGTGTGGTTTTGAGCTCAAGGAACTATTTGTAGGCAGTGATTAGACTAGTTTTTATGGCATTTCCTGGTGTACTATGCTATGCTCGTAGATTTTCATGATTGCAGAATCTTTTTGAGATTTCTTTCTCTAGGTTGCTTGGTTTCTTGCTCCTGTAATAATTTCTAATGTAATTTTGATTGGTTTGGTAGGTGAAACCCTATGCCCTAGCTATCCCTAAGCTTGTTGCATTCTCTCTGAGAATTCCAAGGCAGCTAGTGGTATAAATGGTAGGTTGTTCATTTTTGTAAGGGTTCCTTCTTATTCAAATTTTGGAGGAGAATTGGTTCCATGTGAAGGGTCTTTTTCCTGTAGATTTTATCCTTCTCTCTACATATAGAGTGTTCCTCTTTCTTCTGTTGGTTCAGAGAATACAGTGCATGTTGTAATAGATTTATCTTATGTATGAGAACTGAATATATTCTTACTGTTACCGAGCTATCTCCATTTGAATTCTAAGTCCATTAATCATACATCAAGGGTGTTTGATTTGTCTGTTTTCATTGCCTAAGTGTTTGCAAGTGGAGTTGTCTTCGTAGAGATAACTGGTTCAGGGTTAGTGTTTATGCATGTATGAGCTGAGGTGTCAAGGATATTTCATGCTTGTCTTCCAGTGGATGCTGGTCAATGTATTATCTATTCATAGGTCTCTTCTAAGGGGAGGGTCAAAATACTTTGATAGATAATAGCATGTTTGAATGCACAGGTGGGTGTTAAGTTGAGGTTTGGTCATGGTGTGTGATTGATGTCAGACATCAACACATTGAGCATATTGTGTTCTTATTTCATAGCTGTCTCTTGCAGTAGGGTATTTGACTCTGTGGCCCTTTGGATAAGGCACTAGTCTATCAGGGACTTAGGGTATCTCAAAGTTCTCTTCAAATCCATTTAAAATCATTTCCTTTCAATTCCACCCTTTCCCTTCAATGTTATTAGGATAGGTCTCTGGTTTTCATACTCATTCCATGCAAGTAGGGCTATTGCATGAGATATTGGTTTCATTGAGGTACAGGATACCTAGGAGTTTGAAAACCATTCCACATTAATTTGTCTACAGGCCTTTGGTTTGTCATGAGGTGTCTTGGATGTACAGATAAGGCAATACCCGCCTGAGTGAATGTGGAGCTCAAAGAAGAAGGAGGATTTCTCTCTATCCTCATCAATTGGTTTGTTTTTCTTGTCAAGCTTGAGTGCCTAACCTATGTTTCTAGCCCAACCATTTTTATTCAAGCTTGGTCCTGCAAGAAAAAGAACCAATAGGTTCTCCATTGGGAAATTGAGATATTGAATTCAGAAACAAGATATTCCCAGGAATATAGCTCACCCTACTAGAAGATATCTCCAAAAGTAGAAATACCTTTATCTACCCATTTTCTAGCCGAACAACCTTGTAACAAAATAATTAGCACCACCGATAGAATTTACCTCCGTAGGACCCAAAACATCAGAGTGAATGAGCTCCAATGGAGATGATTTCTTCTCATGACCTGTCCTTACGAAGCTGGTGCAATTTTGTTTTCCATAAAGGCAATGCTCACACAATGTCAAATCAACCAATTTTAGACCCGAAAGTTGGTCTCTTTGAAGCATGACTTCAAAAATTGTTTTCCTCATATGACTGAGCCTCTTATGCCAAAGTTTGACATTGCTATCTGTAGCTGCCATGGCTACTCCCACTTCACCATTACACTCTAATGTGTATAAACTTCCAATTTTCTACCCTTTTGCTAAAACCAATTGACCTTTGGACAATTTCCAAGAAGCTAAATCAAAACTAACATTGCATCCTTGTGTATATAACTAACTAACAGAAATCAGATTACGCTTAAGTGTAGGAACATGCCTAACATCTTTTAAAATCCATTTGCTTCCATTTTTCAGTGACAATAAAATATCCCCTTTTTCCCACTATATCACATTCTTTATTATCCCCAAGAAAAATTTTGCCAAACATACCTTCATTGTAGTTTGTGAAAGCACTCCGACATGGAGTTGCATGAAAAGAGGCACTAGAATCAAGAACCTGTGAATCTGAATTGGTGTTGCCGGCTACAAGTACCAAAGCTCCATCAGTAGCAGCATTGACACCGGCATTAATAACATTATTTTGAGACCTTTTGTAGTTCCAACATTGCTTCTTTCTGTGCCCAAATTTTGCACAAAAATAGCATGTGCCATTTCTTCCTCTCGATTTTGAATGATGACTCGATCTGCCTCTTCCATTGTTATTGTTGTTATTTCTTCCTCTCTCATGACTTCTACCTCTATTTCTTGTACTCATAGCTGTTAGAGCATCACTGGAAGAGGATTCTTGTTGCTTCCTCTGCATGTCTTCACTAAGTAGAGTGGCTGCAACTTCATCAAATTTTAGCTTGCTCTTGGCTGGAATGGAAGTGCTCACAGCCATGAAAACTCCTTCCTAGCTGTTCAAAAGTGAGCATAATAATAAGATCACTTTTATTTCATCATCTAATGTGATACCAATTGAAATTAGCTAAGTAACTAAAATATTGAACTCATTGAGATGATTCACGATCACTCCCCCTTCTTTCATTTTTAGATTATATAATTTCTTGATGATGAATACTTTGTTCGATGCTGAAGCTATCTCATATAATGAGGATAACTTATCTCACAGCTCTTTCATTGTCTTCTTTGTCGAAACATTGAAGAGCACAATACTTGATAAAGATAAGATGATCATTGCCTTTGCTTTCTAATCAACCTTCTCCTAATCTTCATCCGACATCGAACCCTTTCCTTTTGCTTTTCCAAGTAACTCTAGTTGCAAATCCTACTTGACAAGCAGAGATTCAATCTGTACTTTCCATAATCCAAAGTTCTACCCTGAAAACTTCTCAATCTTCCATTTATCTACTTCATCCATGGCACCTGCAAAACCTCACTGATTTCTCAAAAATCAAACGAGCTTAACTATCTCTAATACCAATTGTTGAAAGTAAATTGCAGACCGAAAACTAATTAAAGAACCAAAATAGAACAGAGAAATAAAAGATCAAAATACACAGACAAGAACAAAAAGATTATGGTGGTTCGTTCAGTATGAACTACATCCACTCTTCAAGCCAGGGCATATCATTTTATTATCTTGATATAGTCTCAAATTACAGCAACTCTGTATGATATATCTTTGATGAAGGGTGCTCCCCTTAATACCACAAACACATAACAGAAATAGAGAAACAACAACAGTAATATGCAAGAACAGAAAATTGGCTTCTTATTATCTCCACAAATGTGGAATTACAAACTTTTAGAATTACAATATGCCAAGCCACATGGGCATTCCCTTACAATATTCTGTAGGACAAAGCCTCGAATCAATACCCAGATCTACTACCCAGAACTATTCCAAACTGCCTAAGACAATAATACAGCCTTCCTTATATAGGCAACTTTCCACCGCCTGGGAAGGTTCTAGAATTTTAGCCAATAAGGCCGACCAAGCTTAGAATTATTTTATTTTACATTTTATTACATCATAGTCAGCTCAAGATAACCTTTGAAACCTGAACATAAATTTTGAAGAAAATTATTTTTCGCCATTTCAGGTGGCCCAACTTTCAAAGACCATAAGTCATCACCAGTTGACCCGATCGGCTATTATAACCCCATTTCGGAAATGTCACGAAGCACTCTACAGGCCTGATGTGCGCAAGCGCCTGTCACCCAAATTTTTGACCTCATTCGGGGCCTCTAAAGCCTTCAAAACTGAGTTCAAAGTTTATGTACCCTACTGCCAATACCGAAAATCTTCAATATCTTCCAATATACACTTGATCTGGCAATGAAACTTTACTGGCAGACTTATATGACCAAAATGAACCTCCAAGAAAGAAATCAGATCATTCTGAGCAGATACGAAAATTACCAAAAATAGTAACTTTCCACAAATAGCAGCTCTGCACAAAATAACCCTTATTGAATAAAAAGATATATATTTTTGGGTGATGCAAGATTCCTCTTACACCCAGGATGCTCTTGCATCAGACACCCGGGGTAATTTGAGAAGTGACCCTGTCACGACTTAGGTGTGCAGAGGAAAGCCAAGACGGCTAACCTCCTCCTTTGTCAGCCATGATGAATCTTCAACAGGTCGTCCTTTCCACTTGACCAAATATTCTTCATATGTCTGTTCCTTGTGCTTCTGCCAACATGACTGTCCAATATATCTTCAATCTCCTTAGTGTCTGAACTACTTGTTGGAATACTCCACTGTGCTGCTGTGATCTCATCTTCAACACCTCCCTCATGATACTCTGTCAGATCTGAAATGTTAAACATTGGTGAAATATTCAGCTCGGTAGGCAATTCTACCTCATATGCGTTTCCTGAATCATGTTTCTTCAATATCATGCATGGTCCAAACTTCTTCATTTTCAGCTTGTTATATGTACCAACTGGAAACCGCTCCTTCCGCAAATGAACCATGACTTCATCACCAACCTAAAATTCCTTATACCTCCTTTTCTCATCTGCCTTAGCCTTATACTGTGCGTTCACCTTGGTAATATGCTTCCTCACCTCCCCATGGATGTTTTTCAAATGTTCTGCAAAATCCTTAGCCTCAGCACTACTTATTTCTCCTTTATCTATCTTTCTCAACTCAGATGCATTTCTTGGACTACTTCCATATATAATCTGGAATGGTGATTTACCAGTGCTCCTGTTGACAGAATTATTATATGCAAATTCTGCCTGTGGTAAAATCAAATCCCATCTTGTTGGCTTATCCCCAACCAAACATCTCAGCAGATTTCCCAAACTCTTATTCACCACCTCTGTCTGTCCATCAGTCTGTGGGTGATGTGATGAACTGAAATTCAAATCTATCTTCAGCTTCTTCCACAATGTCCGCCAAAAATATCTAACAAACTTAGTATCTCGATCTGAAACTATGGTCTTTGGCAAACCATGAAGTCTCACTACTTCTCTGAAAAACAATTCTGCTACATGAACAGCATCATTAGTCTTCTTACAGGGAATGAAATGTGCCATCTTCGAAAATCTGTCAACCACTACAAAAATTGAATCATGTCCCCGCTGTGTCCTTGGTAAACCAAGAACAAAGTCCATACTGATATCCTCCCAAGGCTTCTTTGGTATAGGTAATGGCTGGTACAACCCTGTATTCTGCTTCACTCCTTTCACCATTTGACTACTCTGCAACTCTGTACAAATTTCTTGACATCTTGTTGCAATTGTGGCCAATAATAATTTTCACTAACCAAAGCAAGGGTTTTATCACGACCAAAATGTCCAGCCAATCCTTCGCTATGCTTCTCCTTGATGAGATTCTCCCTCATAGAGCTTCGTGGAATGCACAACTAACTCCCTCTGAATAGCATATCATCTTGGATGATAAAATCCAGCCATTTCATCCTGTCTAGAGTAATAGGTTCTGTACAAGCTTTCCAAGCTTCACCAAAATCAGGATCCTCTGGATATAAATTCTTGAGTTCCTTGAACCCGACCACCTCAATCTGCATCTCTGTCAGCAATAGTTGCCTTCTGCTAAGAGCATCCGCAACCCTATTAGACTTTCCACTCCTGTGTTTCAAAACAAATGTATAACTCTGCAAAAACTCAACCCATTTCAAATGCCTCTGATTCAACTTTCCTTGACTATTCAAATATTACAAAGCTTGATGATCAGTATACAAAAAAAACTCCTTAGGAAGTAGATAATGTCTCCACTTCTTTAATGCCTGAACTATAGCATAAAATTCTTGATCATAAATAGAATATTTCCTCTTGGCATCATTTAACTTCTCACTGAAATAAGCAACAGGTTTACCTTCTTGGCTCATAACAGCTCCTATTGCAGTACCACTAGCATCACAATCTACTTGAAACACCTTATTAAAATCTGGAAGTGCTAAAACAGGTTAATCTGTAACTTTTTGTTTCAACAATTGAAAACTCTTTTCTACCCCATTAGTCCACTTAAACTCTTTTCTATCCCCTCTCATTGTTTCAGTCAAGGGACCACAAATACTGCTAAAATTTTTGATAAACTTTCTGTAAAAGCTAGCCAAACCATGAAAAGATCTTACCTCAGTAGCACTCCTTGGAGTAGGCCATTCAAGGATAGCCTGTACCTTCTCTGGGTCTATTTTTAGACCTTCTCCTGAAACTACAAATCCTAAATACACTAACTATTTCTTCACAAAACTGCACTTCTTCAAATTAATCAACAATTTCTCTTCTCTCAACTTCTCAAATACCATACGAATATGCATCATATGCTCATCCAATGTCTTACTAAAGATCAAAATATCATCTAGGTAAACAATAACAAACTTACCCAGAAATTCTTTCAGAACCTCGTTCATGAGCCGCATGAAAGTGCTCGGTGCATTGGTTAGCCCAAAAGGCATGACTAACCACTCATATAGTCCTTCCTTTGTCTTGAAGGCAGTCTTCCATTCATCTCCTTCTCTGATCCAAATCTGATGATATCCACTTTTCAGATCTATCTTTGAAAAATACACAGCTCCACTCAAATAGTCCATAATATCATCCATTCGTGGCAATGGAAACCTATACTTGATTGTGATCTTGTTTATTGCCTTAGAATCTGTACACATCCTCCACTCTCCATTCTTCTTTGGTGCTAATACTGCTGGTACAGCATAGGGACTCAGACTCTCATGGATCAATCCTTTCTGTAGCAGTTCATGTACTTGTCTGTTCAACTCCTCACTTTCTGTAGGTGTCATTCTGTGTGCTGCCTTATTCGGAAAACTCACTCTTGGGATCAAGTCCATCTGATGACTGATCTTCCTGACTGGTGGTAATCCATCAGGCATGTTATCGGATACAATATCCTGAAACTCATTCAACAAATCTGCAACTTCTACAGGAACATCTTCTACTTCCTCTTTACCAGCTTTTGGAATTAAAGCAAAACATACATGCTCATGCCTCATACCATCTAGAAAATTTCTTCCATCAACAAAATTTATCCTTGCATTACCACATACCTTTTCTTCAGTCTCCTTCAATGGTTTTAGCTTATGTCGCACTCCATCCTTTGTCAGGGAAAAGGTATTCGCATGACCATCATGTACAGCACATCTGTCAAACTGCCATGGTCTACCCAACAACATATGACATGCATCCATAGATATGATATCACACAATACCTCATCTTGGTATCCGCCAATCTTGAACTTCATCAGGCATTGTTCATTGACCATGACATTGTGGTCATCCTGTACCCAGGCAATCTGATATGGATGTGGGTGTTTCTGTCTCTTGAGCTTCAAATTTGTCACCATCTCTTCTGACACCAAATTGTCAGTGCTTCCACTATCAATGATCACATCACAACATTTACCTTCACACTTGCACCTGGTACAAAATAGGCTCCTCCTTTGCTCAGGTTCATTCTCACCACTCAACAGAACTCTTCTGTTAATCAACATTTCTCCTCTTTCAGCATCTTCAAAATTTGATGATCTGGCATCTTCATCTATATGTGCAACTCTGGCCTGGCTTTCATTTCTCCTGTCTATTCTGCCTTGGCGCTAAGGACATTCAAATGCCCTATGACCTTCTTCTCCACAGTGAAAATATGTTCCACGGAAGCCACCTCTTCCAGATCCTTGTCCTCTTCCTCTTCCTCTCTGATCTCTATTATTCTGATCCTGGAAGCGATTGAAATTATTTCCTCGCTGATTCTAACTGCTACTGGCCTCATCCTTCTTTTTCAGATCTTCATTTCGGCCACCATATGACCGTCCGCTAGATCTTCCACCACGACCTCTTCCATTTTGTCTGCTCTCAAACTTCTTGTTCAACTTTTCCTCTACTTTAAGGGAAAACTGGTATGCCTCTTCAATACTATTCATTCGAACCAGATTCAGCTCCTCCTGAATGCTTGGCCTTAACCCATTAAGGTATCAGGCAACTTTCTCTTTATTAGCTTCTCCATGGCCTGTTCTGATGAGAAGTCGATAGAACTCCTCTGTATACTCCTGAACAGATCTTCCTGCTTGCTTCAAACTCTGCATTTTCTTCAGTAGGTCAAGCTCATAATCAACAGGAATGAATTGTCGCTTCAATTTATCTACCATCCGATCCCATCTCATGATTTTCTCCTTTCCCCTTCTATTTCACTCCAACTGAATCTCTTACCACCATATCTTCGCATGACCTTTCAGTCTGGCCTTCGCAAATTTGACCCTATCAGGATCCTCAACATCTTCATACTCAAAATATTCTTCACATTCATTGATCCAGTCGATCAATTCCTCTAGGTTAAGATTTCCAAAAAATGTAGGAACCTCAATCTTAGGTCTTTTCCCAATCTTAGAAATCGCCCAAAAAAGTCTTTCTTCCTCCTGGTTCACAATTTCAGCTTCTCCTTCTTGATATTCTTCTTCAGCTTCATCCTCGCTTTCATCTCTAACATTAAGATTTATTCCTCTGCAAATCTCTTCTTGCAATGCTCGCACTTGTCTCTGCAGCTCTCTAATCTCAGGTGTTACAACACCAACTCTTCCGCCACGTTCCCTTCGTGGAGGCATTTTCACGATGCGCGCTGAAACCCTAGCCACGGTCCTGGTGCAAACTACCTCACAGTCGGTGATCTGTTTACACACTTAAGAAAACTTGGCTCTGATACCACTTGATGAAGGGTGCTCCCCTTAATACCACAAACACATAACAGAAATAGAGAAACAACAACAGTAATATGCAAGAACAGAAAATTGGCTTCTTATTATCTCCACAAATGTGGAATTACAAACTTTTAGAATTATAATATGCCAAGCCACATGGGCATTCCCTTACAATATTCTGTAGGACAAAGCCTCGAATCAATACCCTGATCTACTACCCAGAACTATTCCGAACTGCCTAAGACAATAATACAGCCTTCCTTATATAGGCAACTTTCCACCGCCTGGGAAGGTTCCAGAATTTTAGCCAATAAGGTCGACCAAGCTTAGAATTATTTTATTTTACATTTTATTACATCATAGTCAACTCAAGATAACCTTTGAAACCCGAACATAAATTTTGAAGAAAATTATTTTTCGCCATTTTAGGTGGCCCAACTTCCGAAGACCATAAGTCATCACCAGTTGACCCGATCGGCTATTATAACCCCATTTTAGAAATGCCACAAAGCGCTCTACAGGCTTGATGTGCGCAAGCGCCTGTTACCCCAAATTTTTGACCTCATCCGGGGCCTCTAAAGCCTTCAAAACTGAGTTCAAAGTTTCTGTACCCTGCTGCCAATACCGAAAATCTTCAATATCTTCCAATATACACTTGATCTGGCAATGAAACTTTACTAGCAGACTTATATGACCAAATGAACCTCCAAGAAAGAAATCAGATCATTCTGAGCACATACAAAAATTACCAAAAATAGTAACTTTCCACAAATAGCAGCTCTGCACAAAATAACCCTTATTGAATAAAAACATAAATATTTTTGGGTGATGCAAGATTGCTCTTACACCTAGGATGCTCCTGCATCAATCTTTTACATATTCTAAATAATCTATATTCAACATCACAGTCAAAGAAGAGAGAAGAAATGGTAAAAGAATCTTCAAAATGCAGACAGAGTGGAAGGATTGGGCCTTCACCAACTCTGACATTCCACAGGATGTAGAGCCGTTACACTGTACAGCCTTTGCTTTCACAATTTCTGATCTAGCCATCTATAGATTGTGGTTTGGATATTTATTGGGAATGCACGTTTCATCGGAGGGCCAATCCGTCTTCATCAGGTTGGCTACTTCTGAGTTGCGGTGCTCCACATTAGAGAGAAGGATCAAAGCCTCTACACTTGCTATTTCACTTTCTACCATTGCATCATTTTTTTCCATTGTAGGTCTCCTTTTGGCCTCATTTATCTTGTGGAAATGTCGAAGACTGTTGAAGAAGAACATCGAAGAGGAGGTGTCAATATCGCTCAAAAAGTTCACTTACAGAGAGCTGCGAATTGCGACCAAGAATTTCAAGCATAAGTTAGGTAGCAGAGCATTTGGCTTTGTGTTCAAAGGAACTCTACCAGACAACACGCTTGTTGCAGTTAAGAGATTAGAGGGTGCTATGCAGGTAGAGAAACAATTTAGTGCAAAAATAATCACTACTGGTAGAATACAACATGTGAATTTGGTAAGGTTGAGGGGATTCTGCGTAGAGCATTCAGAAAGATTACTGGTCTATGCCTATATGCCTAACGGCTCCCTAAACTCCTTCCTCTCCTCCCAGGTAGAAGAGAGGAACTCATTGGTACTTGGCTCTAGAGTGGATCTTTGGCTTTCTAGTCACTCCCAAGGCAGACGTATACAATTATGGCATGATGTTGTTGGAAATTATTTTTGGCCGAAGAAATCTGGATTTAAAAGTTTAGGAAAGTAGATTCTACTTTCCTATGTGGGCTTCATTTCAAATTCAGACGGGTAACATAGTAGGATAGAAAGTGAACCAAATATTGTAGAGGTGAGAAGAGTCATTGTCGTAGCTGGGTTGTGAGTGAGAGGTCGAGCATGGGGGAAGTGGTGAAGATGGAAAAATGGAGGCTACCATGCCACAAATTCCAAGGTCTCTATAGGTGCTAGTAGATCAAGTAGTTGATGACAACAATGACAGCTACCATTAAGTTACTTCCATATCAAGTGGATCCGTACCCGCCAAACAGTAGCTTGTCTCAAGGGAAAGATATATGGTAAATATCTATAGGAGGAACTTAATTCAAAATTTTCTAATTAGGTGTCTTTATGTAGGATTTCCCTATAAATGAAGGTTAGTAAATATATGTGTGCAAGGTTCTTATTTGAGTTATGTATATTTCTTGTTCAACATCTTAGATCATCCTTAATGATCTACTTATATAAGGAAGTGGAGAATATATGAATATTATAAACTAGTTACCATATCTTAGAATGCAATGGGTAATTTTAAAGAGTTGGGATAGTCGATTGTTGAAGATTTTGGTATATTTTTATATATATTTATCTTGTACATAAGTTTAATTTGAGCAAAGAAATATAAAGGTAGAGAGAGGAGAGATGCATGGGTTGAACTTGTTTGCATGGAAGATTCATGGTAAGTGTGGGAGTGTGTTCTTCAATTCACTTAATCTTTTTAAATATATTATCATCCAAATTTAGTCTTTCTAATAAGGTACTCATCCATATATGAATTAGATGGTAAAGAACCATTGACAAAGAGCATGATCCCTACAAATTTAATAAATTTTCATCCATGTTGAACCTTTGAATTAGACAAATATCCATGACAAAATAGCATCATCCTTTTCCCTTTACAAGAAAATATAAACTGCTTGCAAGACGGAAGAATTTTATAATTCCCCAATTTTATAACTAAAGAGTGTAGAGAACATTAAAACATGTAAACAAAAGAACTAATAGGGATTATGTAATCAACAATCAAATTACAATAGAACAATTAGATAGAAATTATGATTACTCAAAAGTACAAGAAAAATGCCAAAAACAATATTTCAAAATTCTCTATTGTAATACAAATTATTAGTAATTGAAGGATAATGAAGTAATCGAACTACATAGTTTTTTTATTAGGATGACTTAAAAATTCTCACTATCAATACTAATGCAAAACACTCTAAAAGAAAGCTGAAAAAGTTCTTGTTTGATAGCAATGGTGAAAGTTCTTTCTTTCCTAACGTGATCTAAAAAGTGTATCAAATATGGAAAACTATTTAATGACATGAAGAGGGGTGCGATCTAGATTTCATTTTTAATTCATATTTTTTCATATATAAGATTAAAAAGGAGAGGTATATCTAGAGGAAGGGAGCTAAATATATAGAGGGGAAAGGGTGACATAGAAATATAAATATAGAGATAGGAGTCGTTGTTTGTGTGTGTGTGTAGAGAGAGATATATATACATATACATATACATTATACATATATACATACACACACACATACACATATACATACACATGAAGATACAAATGCAAATGCAAATGCATCTGCACGTGCATATGCATATACATATACTATATACATATATATATATATATATATATATATACATATACATATATATAGATATAGATATAGATATAGATATAGATATAGATATAGATATATATATATATATATATATATATATATATATACATATATACATATATACATATATACATATATACATATATACATATATATATATAGATATATATACATATATACATATATATATAGATATATATACATATATACATATATATATATATATATATATATATATATATATATATATATATACATATATACATATATACATATACATATATACATATACATATATATACATATATATATATACATATATATAGATATATACATATATACATATATATATACATACATATATATATACATACATATATATATACATATATATATATATATATATACATATATATATATATATATATATATATATGTATATATATATATGTATATATATATATATATATATATATATATATATATATGTATATATATATATATATGTATATATATATATATATATATATATATATATATATGTATATATATATATATATGTATATATATATATATATATATATGTATATATGTATATATATATACTCAAAATAAAAAGTAAAATTAGAGAACTATAAACTTAAAAATCCTAATAATGATAAGACATTGTCATTCTAAGAAGGTAAGCAATATTTAAGATAAGAAAAGATGACCGAATATGTAAAACAAAATAAAAATTTACTTAAATTACTTTAAGCTAATCAAATGAAATGCACACACATTATCATGAATAAAAGTAGATTAATTAAAATTCTATATATGTAATACTAGAGATTAAAATACATTCTAGATAGATGTAGTTAGATCTAGACTCTACATAGATTTATCAACAAATGAATCCTATAGATCATATCCATATCCATGAATATATATTTTTAATGTGTGCATTTAATCCACACCTATACATACACCTTGGCTTCTTCATTGATTGGTTTTGTTAATACTTTTCTCTAAGGGCTAGTAGTATTTTAAATATATAAAGAGGGCTTTTAGATTGTTCTCTTAAGTTTAGCTTCAAATTTATTTGTTTTTAATGGTCATATAAATGAGTTTTAGGTAGAAACCAATCATGCAAATGTCCAAGATGAATATATCAAAAAAAGTGTTTTTCAATCAGTACATTACATTAAATTTTTTGTTATTATTTTATAAATTCACAAATGATATCTGATGAGAGAGGATATTCATGGATATAAGAGGACATTGAATGAATGCAATTAAATTCCTTTAAATATAGATACCCTAAAACTAGTTGATATATTTAAAATTTGAACTTACAAATTGATGAGTTAAATTTATTGCCTTGGAATCACTTCTATTAAAAGGATAGGAAATAAATGATATCCAAGTAGGAATACATGTCTAGTCGTGGGGAACATAATAAACATAGTATGCAAGACAAGGTATTAAAAATTGGATCAAGTGTCAATAAATATATGTGCATGAATGGATATGGGAATAAATCAAACTTCACCCAAGATTGCTTCACTGGTCGTTATGTAATTATTTTATTCTATTCTCCTAAAATTAACACAAAAGAAAATGGAAACTAACATTTGTAAAATTGAACATTAAACTAGATTACTTAAATGTAAAGTTGAAAACCTAAATTTCTCAACCGTGGCTCATTATGAATTTTCTATTCTCTTATTTTCTATATACATAAAATTTCAAAATAAATAATCTTTTTAATACTCAATAAAAGCTAGTTTCTTTTACTTATTTATATATCAATCTGTTCTCATCTTTTCTCCTCTTTTAAAAAAAATTGTGTCATTCAAATCAAAGACAATTAGATTTGTTCCTAATTTATAAATTTATTTTACATATATACTTAATTTTTTGTTTTCATAGCATTTTGTTTCATTATCCAATTTTCCTTCTTTTGTATTTTTTATTTCTATTAATTATAATGGAGTCACTATACATAAAAATTGATAATCCTAAATCTTTATCCAAGATCATTTAGCTAAGACATAACACAAAAAAATTCTACTACATAAAGTTATCAAACTACATATTACATATGCATCTCAGAGTCTAACTAATAAGGACCTAGCATATTATTGCTATAGATCTCCAAGACCTAGAAAATTGGAGACATATTACAAGAGTTTTGATCAAAAAATAAGTGAGAATATAAAAGAACTATTTTATCACTCCTCTAGTGCATCCTATAACCATGCTACCTATCCCAATGGCCCCTCCATCCACTTTTGAACCTTATCCTAGTAGGCTAGTTGAACTACTTCCTTGTCTACAAGGACCTCAATCCTTTCTAATGGTAAAGATGTTAATGCGTCTACCATGGAACTACACTCTTTCCACTTTTTGAATCTCTCTCTCTCTCTCTCTCTCTCTCTCTCTCTCTCTCTCTCTCTCTCTCTCTCTCTCTCTCTCTCTCTCTCTCTCTCTCTCTCTCTCTCTCTCTCTCTCTCTCTCTAGTGGAGTTATTGATTCCTATTTTAAATGGAGTTTTTTCCTTAATTCGCCTAGCCCATGTGTTCCCATGGGAGATCTTCCATGTAAAAATTTTGGTGATTCCATCCCATAATATTTTTTCAAACTTGCCCTCTTATAGCCTCATTGTGACTATCACCTTCAAGAAGACATTATGGGCTATGAGTCACTTGAGAGGCTTAGAAAGATCTATAGATTTTTGTAAAAAATATTATCATTCCTAAGTTTTTAGATTAACTATAGCATTTCAATGGAAAGGATGGAGAAAAAGATATTAGAAGCTTTCTTGAGGTTGGAGACATAGTCAACTACAATGTCCCACCTAGATATTTTACCATCAATATTTATACAAACATATTCCATATCTCCTTAGAAAACATAAAATCAATAAAAACATGTTTAATAATTTCTAACATTCTGCAAAGAGACAACACATTAAATCTCCATTTGATTTAAACACATGAAGCTTAGAAGGATAAGGCTCCACAAGAATCATTTCTTTGTTCCACTAATCTTCTCCATAGTTTATTGATATTTTTTTGCCAAGAGGATGAGTCTAGGTGTATATTCAAATAATTATTAAGATAAGAAACAACACTTCTTCCCTACCCCTAGTTCTATGTAATAGGACTAGCATGTTGATGATTTATAGTTTTAGATTAGCCCAATAAATATTCTTGGGAACCTTAGATTTTTTGGATGTCTCATTCTCAAACCACTCCTTTGACATTACGACTCTCCACCTTGTTTTCTTTTCACTGAAAACTAAAGAAGAATGCACAAAATCTCAATCTGTGTACACCTCTCTCAGAGGTAGGCAAAATAAATTCTAGATAGTGACTCTATCTAGTGTGACGAGAACCTCTTCATTGGCTATTTTTTATTTGTTTAATTTTAGGGCCTAAATGACAAATGCACTCCTTGATTAATTATGGAGATTGCACAGTGATCAGGAGTCCAACTACTTCCATGAGCCTAGTTTCTATCAATTTTTTAGTTATTGGATGTCTTGGTTCATGGAGGATACTTCTATAAAGCTCTCCCAAATCAAAATGAATTATTTTTGTGTCACCAATCTCCTTCCATTCTCTCTCAATTCCATTGAGGTGATCATAACTAGTGTACCTAAGGGCCATTCTATGAATTCAAAGGATACAATAGATTTATGTTCTTAGATAAAATGATACAAGAGTATTCACTTTTGTGTCTCTATAGAAATGCTTCATTTTAACTTCTCCTACAAGGTATTGTGTAATAGAGGTAAATCAAGTCCATATAGATCATGGAAAATGAATGACTTTGAATACATTAAATGGTGCAAAAGACATCCTTTTAGATAAATCATTCTACGCATTTGATATTTTGATCTATGATGGGAAACTTATGTCAATAAGAATGTTCAAAATTATTGTATAGTGTGGAACTTTAGAATTAGCACTTCAACAATATTGATTTTTATTCTTCTTTTCCTTGTTAAGAAGGGTTTTGCATATCTTGTTTTGGGATTCAATGATATCTTCTTCCATGCTTTGGATTTGTAGGGAGTGAATAATTACTAATCATCGTAAACTATGTTTTCCCAATGAGTAACTTTGTCTTTGGAACCCACCTAATCTTTCTTCTTCTGAGAAATTTACATGACTTGCATTTGGGAATTTAGAAAATGCACTATCTAGATGCCATTCTAAATCATCAAAGGTTTCCTTCTTCAACTATTATCCAAGTCTTTCAGAAATCACCCCTCTCTACTACTATTTCCAAACGTCTTTAGTAGTTAAGGTATGTTTTTCTTGAACTTCCACATTTAGCTTATTTTGCATGAAATTTATACTTGGACTTAAAATTCGTTGGGTTCCAACATGACTTACTACCAAAGGAGAAAAACTTGACGAGACATGATTATTCATTTTTCTGACAACCCGACTCAAGGATAAGGTTTGAATTACATTACAAGAACATGAGCCTTGGGGAGTAGGAGGACTCATAAGCCAATCTCACATATAAGACTAAAATATGGCAACAATATCATCATCATACCTTTGAAAATAGGAATAATGATTTGCCTCACATCTACTAAAATCTATATTCATCATGAAAGAATCAAAACTCTTATACCAACCCCTTAACGCCTATTTTAAACCATACATCATTTTTTTCAATCTGCAAACAAGACTCTCCTTTCCCTTTTTCCTTAAAACCTTCTAGTTGCTACATATAAATATCCTCAAAGGTATCACCATGTAGAAAGGTAATTTTAACATCTAACTATTCTAACTCTAAATCAAGACTTCCAACAAGAGCTAACAAATTTCAACAGTACTCAAACATACAACAAATTAAAAAAATCATCAAAATCTATACCACATTTCTAAGTATACCCCTTTGCCACCAGCCAATCCTTATATATCTCCAAATTACTATTTAAATAATTTTCACCTTGAAGACCCACTTGTTCCAAATAGATTTTCTTCCTTTGGGTAATGGAACAAGCCCCCTTGTTATATTTTTATGAAGAGATTATATCTCCACTTCTATAGAAGCTCCCCATTTGTCTGCACATTTTGCTTCACACGCATCCTAATATGAACTAGTTTCACCAAGATCAGTTAGCAATGGATAAGAATAATTACAAGTAGAAGAGTACCTTTCAAGTGCTTTGGTTGCTTTACTAGATCTTCTTACAAGGGGTGATATTTCACCATGTGGCTCATCTAGTTGTTGTTCATCTAGCCGATCTTCTTTTGGTTGATCTTTATCTAATACCTCTAGATGATCATCATGTTTTTCTACCTCTACTAGAATAACTTTAGTAGCTTGTTGTTCTTCACGTCTTTTCATTTCCTTTTCATTAAATAATACATCTCAGATAATTATAATCTTGTGGGCAATAGTATCCCACAACCCATACCCCTAATTTGTACTATCTACATAACCAAGAAAAATACATTTTGTGGACTTTGTGTCCAAATTATTTCTACTTTCTTTAGGAATATGTGCATAACCATCAGAACCAAAAACACAGATAAATGAGTAATCACATAGTTTACCTTTCCATATTGCTTCTAGAATTTTACTACATGTTCAACACATATCAAAATTACTATTTTTGGTAGGTCACCAAAAATGACTTACTATAAATATAGTAAGTCAAATAATGACAACCTTGTATTTATAGTAAGTCCACCCATAAAAATATTCTATTTATAGTAATTCCAAAATTAATTCTACTTTTGGTTGACAAGCGGCTTCACCATGGTCAATTCCTAACTTCACCAAATAAGGTGGTTTTCCATGATGACTCAACCAAAGAAGGTGGTTCACTATGATGACTCAACCAAAGAATGTGGTTCTCCATGATGACTTCACATTCTAACACAAACAAGGTATAGCTAGTGAATGGCATAATGGTTAAATTAATTTTTTTCAAAATCCCACATGTGCATTACCAAATCATGATTGCAACAGAGATCAATTTCAAATGCATAAAGGAGTAGGTTTATAATTCCAGGTGTCATTTTTTTTACGTGATTAAAGAACTCCTAAGGATAGATATACACATGAGAGGAATTTTTGACTATTTAATAGCTAGTTTGAAGTACTTTTGGAGACCATTAATGACCGAAACTAATTCCATCCCACTCAATACTTCTTCAACTTTTTAAAAAATTTGAAAATAAAATGAACTATCTTGGTAGAGGAAGTGGGTAGTCATTTGAAAGATTAAAGGACAATTGTGCAAATACATTACACAATTGAATCACCAAATAAAATTCCCATGCAAAAAAGTTAATGGCCCAAGGAAGCCAAAAGTGACCACTTACTTAGAAGCCCATAGAGAAGGTAGTATAATTAAATGAAATAAAAACAACACAATCATAGCCAAAAAAATAATTGCAAAATCCAAAATATTGTGAATACAATATTAAACAATGGAGGGGTAGTGGCCATTGTTGAACAATCGACAAGAATGTGTAGTTTTTAGAGACTACACTAATCAGAATCAGATGCCAAAAAATGTTAATGCTATCTATCATTTCCCAGTGCTTTAAAACTAAAATGAAACAACCAAAAAATACAAATAGGGTATGTAAAAAAGATGTATAAGCATTATAAGGCACATATTTATCACTCTTTCTATACACAAAAGGTGAATGAACCACAAAGAAACAAATCCCAAAATTAACTCTCAAGTAATGGGTATGTGCAAGATCATGAGGGGCCAAAAAGTGGCAATGTGAAAAATATTCACTTTTCACTCATCCAAAAGTGCATGAAAATGCTTGTTGAATTTTTAGTAGGCCTAGGTGTCAATACACCTAGGAAAACCTGACACCAAAGCACAGACTTAATTGGGTACCCAAAAACATATCGACTACCTGAAACCCGTGGCATAAATCAAAACCCGTGAGTCATTTTTCCTCATTTCTCCTCATGTTTTGGGTTTGGAAAATGGCTGCAAATATCATATACATGATATTTTTGGGTATCTGATTTTTGCAACAACAAATTCAACTCCATAGTATATATGATAAGTAAATTCTTTGTATATTTTGATTATTTTATTTCATTTTGATGCTAAATGTAGTTTTTTTGGTTGAAATAGGGTTTTGAATTTATTTTTGTAATAATATATGAAATCAAATTGAAATTTAGATTTTTTATTTATTTAATCAGGCATGGCTAACAACACTAAAGAAAATAACCCTCCCACACCAAATAACGATCCCCAAAACAATCCCCCATCTCAAAACCCTCGATCTTTAGAAGATTTGATACAAGATAATTTGAACACAATACAAGGTTTCCAAAACACATATAAGAATATACCTACATTAGGTCCCATGCTTGCCACACTAAATACTATTATTGAAAATATTGACACACTCACGTGGCAACATAATGCTACTCTTCATTGGCATGATGATATGCACACCCAATTTGATGATGGGCTTGACCATGATGGGATTGTGGCCCTTAATATAAGTAAGGAAGATATAGCCTCCCTTTTTGTGAATCCTAAAACCAGATTACAAGTTGACCCCAAAAAGTCTAAATTATCAATAAAATGGTGCACAAATGAAGCAATGCGCACACACTTTTGGGATCATTGGTGGATGGTTTTTGATAAACCACCCTATAGAAATTTGGAGCTCCCTTTCTATTTCATAAAAAATTTGTATGCTAAGTTTGTGCTTGGTCACAATGTTAATTATTGGAGTATGAGGCCCAACATGGGCATAGGAGAAGGAGCTCCTCAGATTAGGCCATTTTCCCAACACAAGAAGGCCACTACCTTTGTCCCCCCCACTGATGTCGCACCCCCCTCCTCAAGTGCAGCATCCCGATATCATTGTAGAGGCTGCCTCACAGACTATTAGGGTCATTCATTTGCTGAGTGATCAGTTGATCATGCAGACCAGGTTAGTGTTGCCTCCTGGTGTGGATGATGTTGGCGCATTGACATCTCATCGGAGTTCACATGTATGCGAGCCCCATATTTTCATTATACGCAAGAATATGTGCCTCGAATGGCTTACTGATGCTGATACATATCAATATGTTATTGATGAGGAGGATATAGGAGACATACCTGCAAAGGCTGCAACACCTCATGGAGCATCTACATCTCATGAGAGTGCTCAAGAGGTGTACGCAAAGCCATGGACTCCTATTGATACAGTAAGAGAAAACATTATAAATAAATTTTTCACATGACTTATTTAATTTTAAAATAATTTATTTATTTAGATTAGTTTTAATGATTGCATGCACTTATGTATATATATTTTTTCCATTTATGTTCATTCGATGACACAGGAGGAGTTGAGACAGGTGGATGAGTCCACACTTTCGGCCATTTAATTTGGCCTTGATGCCTATACAGTATATTATATATTATGTACCCATTAGTTTTTTTATATCATTTGGTGTACATGCTTAAATCTCTATCAATTAGAGCAATAAAATTCATACATTTACTAATATATTGTCATCTTATTGTACTCTTGTAAGATACAACCAATGTTAGTGGGGGGCACGAGGGGGTTCCTTCATTAGGTGTCGACAAAGGAAAGGTAATTAATTATTTAAGATTAATTATGTATGCATATGTATGCCACTTGTGTGTAGTAATAAATATTTTACTTTCACTTTATTGTATAAAGTGTGGCTATTGATGATGTCCCGACACAGGTTCAGGCACCTAGGCTGACAGGCATCTCAATTCGGAGTGATAGCCCAATTGTACATAGACTTTTACATATTGTTATTTGTATTTTGTAACCAGGGTTGTTATGATGAAGTACGTTTATATATGATTGAAAATCCTTTTACTCTCATAGGTTACTCCTAGTGTGAGGGAGGGCCCGTGAGAATCTTTCATATCTTTGTTGACCCAGCCCACTATTCCAATGGAGGGATCACCAGATGTAAGTTTTAATTTTAGTTCAATCAATTTGTAATTTTGTTATACTATCATCCTATTTTGTAGATTTATTACTCTATGTTGAACCACTCTTCTAATCTCATTATTGCAAATATATATTTATAGGTCAGAGTTGGTATTGTTGGCATGGTCTCTTCACTACCAAGGACTTATTCTAGGACACTTGATCATGGTAGGCGACCGAGAGGCCAGGTACACAAAGATATATATATATATGTGTGTGTGTGTGTGTGTGTGTGTGTGTGTGTGTGTGCAAATCATATAAAGTAAGCAATCTAACTTGGGTTTGAACCCATCTTTGATGCAGGATCAATTAGAGCCAAACACTTCTTCAAAGAGGCTACATTTTGATGATCCCTCTATGATATAGGATGTAGTTTTAGTTTTGTGGTCATTTAGAGATGCCACATGGCACATTTTGAGATGGCATATATTCCACATTGTACACCTTGAAACATTGATTTTGTAGACATTTTGAAATGGCATGTGCCATATTTGTATATGGAGATACTTTTGATACATTTGATACTTTCTATATATAGAACATGTTCATTTATATGTTATATTTGTGTCATCTTTTGTATACATATTTATTATTCATGTTTATGGAATTGAATGGTGAATTTATATCTTGACTATGATTATCATTATGATTTAAATTATATCTTGTTGAAGTTACATTTGTTTTTCTTTACTCTGGAATACCCTGTTCATTGAGCTTATTATGTTTGAGGTTTAACTTCTATAGATTTTATATGTTATGTTTCATACCATTATATATAATCACTTGATCCACTTAGTACTACATTGTTTCAATACTATGTATATACTCACTATGTATATAACTCATCATATTGGGGTTTACTAAATCCACAAAGAAATGTAGCACTTGTGCTGTTAGGTCACTTGGGTCAAGCCTGGTCGTGAGCATTCCAGTGACTCCGTGGGAAAAAATAGGGTTGTCAGTGGCATTTACCTTGTCAACCAGAGCTGATGGAGTAGACGGTTCAATACTAGGATGGATGGTTTGAAAGATACACTACTGAGCTACTTTCAACTGACCCTCACTGCAAGTTTTCGCATCGATTGAGATCGCCTTGCCAAATGCAAACGAACTTGAATCGCCCAAAACTAAGAGAGGTTATTGTAGACCTTGAAAACATGATCCTGTAGCCCTTGATGATTTGTCAATACCTCTCATGAGGTCTAAGATATGAGCCTCAGAAGATCATTGCCCAATCATGCTTAGTGCACCTTGGGGTCATTTGGGTCAAGCATGGTCACGAGCATTCCAGTGACTCCATGGGTGGAATAGCACTATTAGTGGAATTTACCCAGCAAACTGGAGCTAATGGAGCATATGCTTCGATGCTAGGATGAACGGTTTGAAAGATACACTGCTGAGCTACTTTCAACTGACCCTCATTACAAGTTTTGGCATCGACTGAGATCGCCTTGCCAAATGCAAACGAAGTTGAATCACCCAAAATTGAGAGAGGTTATTGTAGACCTTAGAAACACAATCCTATAGCCCCTAACAATTTTTCAATAGCTCTCATGAGGTCTAAGATATGAGCCTCGTAAGATCATTGCCAATTGTGCTTAGTGCACCTTGGGGTCACTTGGGTCGAGCTTGGTCGTGAGTGTTTTGTTGACTCTGTGGGAAAAACAAGGTTGTCACTGGCATTTACCTAGCCAAATGAAGCTGATAGAGTAGATAGTTTGATGCCAAGATGGACAGTTTGAAAGATACACTGTTGAGCTACTTTCAATTGACCCTCACTGCAAGTTTTGGCATCGATTGAGATCACCTTGCCAAATGCAAAAAAAGTTGAATCACCCAAAACTAAGAGAGGTTATTATAGACCTCAAAAACATGATCTTGTAGCCCCTAAAAATTTCTTGATACCTCTCATGATGTCTGAGATATGAGCCTCAGAAGATCACTGCCTAATTGTGCTTAGTGCACCTTGGGGTCACTTTGGTCAAGCGTGGTCGCGAGCATTCCAGTGACTTCATGGGTGGAATAGAGTTGTTAGTGGCATTTACCCGGCCAACCAAAGCCAATGGAGTAGATGGTTTGATGCCAGGATGGACGGTTTGAAAGATACACTACTGAGCTACTTTCAACTGACCCTCATTGCAAGTTTTGGCATCAACTGAGATGGCCTTGCCAAATGGAAATGAAGTCGAATCACCCAAAACTGAGAGAGGTTATTGTAGACCTCAGAAACATGATCTTGTAGCCCCTGACAATTTTTTGATACCTCTCATGAGGTCAGAGCTATGAGTCTCAAAAGATCATTGCCCAATCGTGCTTAGTGCACCTTGGGGTCACTTGGGTCGAGTGTGGTCGCGAGCGTTCTAGTGACTCCGTGGGTAGAACGGGGTTGTTAGTGGAATTTACCTAGCCAACTAGAGCTGATGGAATAGATGGTTCAATGCTAGGAAAAATGGTTTGAAAGATACACTACTTAGCTAATTTCAACTAACCCTCACTACAAGTTTTGGCATCGACTGAGATCGCCTTGCCAAATGTAAATGAAGTCGAATCGCCCAAAACTAAGAGAGGTTATTCTAGACCTTGGAAACATGATCTCATATCCACTAACATTTTATTGATACCTCTCATGAGGTTTGAGATAAAATTCTCAGAAGATCGCTGCCCAATCATGCTTAGTGCACCTTGGGGTCACTTGGGTCGAGCATGGTCGCGAGCATTCTAGTGACTCTGTGGGTGTAAACAAGTTGTTACTAGTGTTTACTTGGCCAACCGGAGTTGATGGAGCAGACGGTTCGATGCTAGGATGGATGGTTTGAAAGATACAGTGCTGAGCTACTTTCAACTGATCCTCACTGAAAGTTTTGGCATCGAATGAGATCGCCTTGCCAAATGCAAACAAAGTCAAATCACCCAAAACTAAGAGAGGTTATTGAAGACCTCGGAGTTACGATCTTGTAGCCCTTGATGGTTTGTCAATACCTCTCATGAGGTCTGAGGTACAAGCCTCGGAAGATCACTACCAATCATGCTTAGTGCACCTTGGGGTCACTTGGGTCGAGCATGGTCATGAGAAATCCAATGACTTTGTGGGTAGAACATGGTTTTTAGTGGCATTTAACCAGCCAAATAGAGCCAATGGAGTAGATGGTTCGATGCTAGGATGGACGGTTTGAAAGATACACTATTGAGCTACTTTCAATTGACCCTCACTGCAAGTTTTGGCATCAACTGAGATTACCTTGCCAAATGCAAACAAAGTCAAATTGCCCAAAAATGAGAAAGGTTATTGTAGACCTCAGAATAATGATCTTGTAGCCCCTGATGTTTTGATGATACCTCTCATGATGTCTAAAATACGAGCCTCAAAAGATCACTGCCCAATCCTGCTTAATGCACCTTGGGGTCACTTGGGTCGAGCGTGGTAACATTCATGTGGTTCTTGTGCAACATTTTCATTCCCTAAGTCTACATTTTCAATCTCCATTTGTACATTTTCATCTTCATTCCATTCATTGTCATTCCCCAAATCTACATTTTCATTCACAAAATTAATTTCCATATTATTTTCAAATTCAACATTTTCTTCATGTGCAACTATATTTATAGGGTCACCTTGATTAATGTTTAACATACCTGCTCTCCTTCTTCGGTGATTTTCCCTATCTTTTTCCCTATATGCTTGAATTTCTTCATTCATCACCTTCCTCTCCCATTTAGCCTTTTGACCACTATTGCTTCCCATGGTGAGGCCACAAGTTGACAAAAAACAAAAAATGGGCCCCAAATCACATTTTTTTTTCTTGCAACACGTGAAAAAGTCTGAAATCCTGTGCTTCTCTGGTCTGTGGGGACAGGGAATATTTTGGTCAAATATGACTAGTCCAAAATCGGGTACCTGATATTTCTTGGCAAATGAAAAAAAGGGCGGGAGAAAATGAAAAAAATGAACTTTTACATATAAAATGGGGTGTGTATATATATATATATATATATATATATATATATATATATATATATATATATATATATATATATATATATATATATATATATATATATATATATATATATATATATATATATATATATATATATATATATATATATATATATATATATAATTTATATATATATTATTTATATTATATATATACTAATGTATTAGATGTACTAATATATATAATATATATAATATATTATATATATATTAATGTATTATATACTAATGTATATAATATCACTACTACATTTGGGGCCAAATTTTGATAGAATTTTCTGACGGATAACATTTTATAACAAATTTGGTGTTTTTTTTTTGTAATAGGCCCCGATGGTGTCAGTATTCTGATGGGTGTTTAATTGACCATCAAAATTTTGACAGATTCGGGGTATAGATAAAAAAAAAGTGAAATGGCCTCATCGTTTTTATTTCGATTGGATAGAGAAGGAGTGGAGAAAATGAGTGAAAGCTGACATGGGAGAAGGTATGTGGTTTCTTCATCTTTCGAGCCTCTGGTATCATATTCAAATGCATTGCATTTTATTTGATCATGAATGCTATCTGAAATGATCACATTCTACTAGTGTCGTGTCCTAGCCAGTGCTTTATCTCTATTATTTGATGTTATTGGTGCTTGTGCTCAAGGATATTGATTCACTGTATTCAAATGTTTGGATTCACATTTGTTGATATTATTGGCATATATGTTTAATGATGCCATTGTAGATTGTTGTCACTAAAATGACCGCATTCTACTAGTGTCGTGCCCTAGCCCATGCTTTAACTCCATTATTTGATGTTATTGGTACTTGTGCTCAAGGATATCCATTTTTTTGAAATGTTGACTCTAGTTGTCAAATGGATAGCTCGTGAGCTTCTAGCTAGGTGCCATTTGTATTGATAGCTTAGGGCATCAAATGTATTGTATCATTGATAGTTGAGACTTTGTTAAAAGGGAATAGGACAAAGAATGATTTTTATTTAGTTTCTATATTTTGATCCCTAAGTGATGCAGAGCACATCAATGGAATTCCTAAATCTGCAAAGCCTTTATAATATTTATTTCCTTAGCATCAAAACATTCTCTATGCTCATATGTTAGAGGCTCAATCTTTTTGTTATCCCAAAAATAATGGTAACAACTCAACATAACAACATCTACTAAATATAATATCCATGATTGATTGTTCAAACTGTTCTCACCAATAATTAAATGATCATGGCTATTGCTTCAAGATGAACACACAACACCTTTCAAGTTGCTTTGAATTCCAAACGGCTCGGCAACACATCAAAACTGAATTCATTAAGAAATAGAGAATTGAATATTTGAATACATGATAACTTGTTCATGCTTGGCTTTAACATGAAGATCTCACTTCCAATAGCAACTACAGAAATACATCTCTCAGCTTAACTTCATCACCACTTTGTTAATTGTTCAAGATTCAAAACTAGTGCATTGATAGTGTAATGGTTCTTTTAAAAAAAACCATTGTAGTATATTAGAAAAATAGCATTTGATTTCTTGAATCGATCTCTATCAAAACAAATAACCCCCTTTCATAATCGGGACTATTGTAAACTAATTACAAAACATAGAATATTTAATACTGTTATTTGCTAACTCATGATCCGATATGGAAATCAAACTGATCTTTTAATATCGATTGTCAATAAGGAACAAAAACCAGTTTCAATCAACCATTAAACTCTGCTATCTCAATCTGATAACACAAAACATTTATCATAACCAATTCATCAGAAAACCATGAAACCAAACTGCATAAAGCATTTTGATTCATAAGCAAACTAAATTCTTTAATATCATCTACTAGTAATAAATAGAAACAAAATTCATGTTCATTGTCATATTCTTCATCAAAGTGAAACCAATAAATCAATCTACTCCAATAATAATGGACTCTTAATTCTGAACACCAAGAGATATAAAACAAAAGACATAACAAAATCTGAAATGCCAAGGGTTGATTTGGGTAAAATACATTTCATTTTAATGTAAATATTACATCAGATAAATGGCTCTCTGGCTAGAGGCCAGACAGCCCAATACTTTCCTAACTTTCACTCTATTCTATAACTACTTCAAATCAAACCTTCTCTCTATCACATTCGGGTCCATTTATAATTATCCTTGGTGGTTACAAAGATTATGCATATTCTTGATTGGTTACATTGTCTTTTCAAATACATTACAAAGGAAAAATAACCATTTCTTAATATGGTTTAAAGAAATTCAAAAGATGACTTAATAAATAAATCATTCCTTGACATGATTTAAAGAATATGAAAAATTGATGGTGGAGGTGCCCCTGCACCACTAAGTGCTTGCAACCCTAGAGAAGTATATGAATATTTACGGATGCAGCTACAGGATACATAGCAGCCGATAATTCACAAGAAATCCATGCATCCAATTTGAATAGTAATTAATATAAAGAACTAGGGTCCTCCAATGGCCCAATCATCTGGACCTTGACTATCCCCTCAACCAGTGACCCTTCAAAACTAGGTTATCATGCAATCAGTGAGTGATCCTTCATTCTCCTAGTCTACCCTACATCCAAACATATTGGAAATACACAATACAATGATAACAAGTCTTTCACAATCCCCCTTCCCCCAAGGAACACTATCAACCATCCCTTCCACATAGTATTTCACTATTTTATGAGTGGATTATGCAGGAACAATTAACACTAAACAAGGAGCAAACTCCTCAACACATCTTGGAAACCATTGAATTCAATAATAAATGAAACCTAACACCAACACTATTCCTTCCATAGTTGTAGGATACATAGCAATTGATAATTCACAAGAAATCCATGCATCAAATTTTTATAAGGATATCCTACTAATGAATAGGAATTTTCTTGAGATGACCAATGATTATGCATTTTGATGGCAGTGTGCTAGTTCAAAAGGATAATATAAATCTGAAACAATTTTTTCTGATTTTCTCAAACTATAAATGTGGTTAAAGGGAAAATATTATGTGGAAAACCCACAAACCGAGCTAGCAAATGATTGTACATCAAATTATTCCTATATTCATTCAAGTATTGCTATGCTTTAGCTACCTAACCTTTGAGCTTCATCTAGAGGAATGTGTATCTTTAAGATAGAGTTACTCCTTGGGCCTTACAATAGGGTGGAATATGATCAAGATTTGTTTAGGCTGTATCTTTGTTAGTCCCATTGTTAGGTTCCTATGGTTCATGGTTTGAATCTATTATGGTTGTGTAAGGGATTTGTAGATGCTTTTTCTAACATAATTATTAGACACCATGATTGGAACAACTAGTTGATGGCTATTTTACACATGAATCATAATTGTCAATGGTTCTTTGTGTTCAAGAATTCGTTGATCAATCTTTGAGATTTATTGTCCCATCTCTAAAAGAGTGATAAAAGATATAGTGAGTGCTATCTTTTTCAAGTTTTTTGTGGGTGCCATTATCTTCTAGGAGAAATTGCTAGAACCAAATTATGGTCTTTGCCTCTAGTAAATATTGCAAACACAATCATCTTCTTGGTGAAGGGTTGCTTCCATCCCCATGAGGCACTATTACATGGTTTCCATTCCCTTGTAGTATAGTGAACCTAATTTAATACAAGTGTGTACTATTTTGGGATCCATAATTTATGGCCCCTTCACTATGGTTGTTAGCCTAAGATAGGCCTACCTTTGCATATAATAAGAGGCCAACATGAAACAAACATCCAAAAGTTAGGGGGTTGTTCCCTGTCCATAATTTATTATTTAAGTGCTAAGTGATGATGGGTATATCATGTAATTCATACCTAGTGTGTCTCTTTCTTTCTCTCCACATTTCACATTAGGAGTATATGCTATAAAATACCAATGAAATCAACTATTGTTCAAATCTAATCAAAATTGCAATATAAAGATTAAAATAGATCTTGAAGAAATATGGGAACCACTTTTGACAGATATTGTACAAACAAAGAGAATACTCCCAAGAGGAAATGCTTCAATGTGGAACAATTGAAGGACAATATTTTACTTTTATATGCACATTCGCAATGTTTTTTTATATATTTCTGAGATAACAAAACCATAGAAAGAATAGCATATAGAAGAAAGTAAAGATTAATGATCATATTTTGAGATATTGTGGAAACTTAAAGGAAAGAATGCTTGGTGGGGTTATCATGCAATCAGTGAGTGATCCTTCATTCCCCCCTCTTCCAGTGACCCTTCAAAAATGGGTTATCATGCAATTAGTGAGTGATCCTTCATTCTCTTGGTCTGCCATGCATCCAAACATATTGGAAATACACAATACAATGATAACAAGCCTTTCACAATCCCTCTTCCCTTAAGGAACACTATCAACATCCAGACCTTGACTGTCCTCATGCAATTAGTGAGTGATCCTTCATTCTCCTAGTCTACCCTACATCCAAACATATTGTAAATAAATAATTCAATGATAACAAGTCTTTTATAATCCCCCTTCCCTTAACAAATTACTATCAACATCCAGACCTTGACTATCCCCTCAACCAGTGACCCTTCAAAATTGGGTTATCATGCAATTAGTGAGTGATCCTTCATTCTCCTGGTCTACCCTACATCCAAACATATTGGAAATACATAATACAATGATAAAAAGTCTTTCACAATCCCCCTTCCCTCAAACACTATCAACAAGTGATCCTTCTTCTTATCAGCCATATCCAATGTTTCATTGAAGTCAAAACCAAGAATGAAGGTCACCTTACCCATACCATTCATGGATTCTAAAATATTGTTCCAAACTCCTGAAAACTTTTCTATTGCTTCTTTAAATACTTCTTCTACCACAATGTCCTCTTGCCCCATCTTCTTGATCTTCCTAGCTAAAGCGGATGAATCCACACACAATAACCCAAAATGAAGGGTTTTGTATCCTTTAATGAATCTCATTCATGGTAACGCATGGACAGTGAAACTAGTAGTCTCCAAAGCATTCAATAAGTGAATATGAATGTTTGAAAACTTTCCTCCCAACTTCCCCAACCACTCCTAATCGGTTAGAGGGATATTTCTAGAATCTCCACTATTCCTATCCTTACCAACAATTCTTAAACATACTTTATCTGATATGATAATAACATGTTAAACTAAACCAATGGCATGTTCTTCATGTGGTACAAGGGAGATTTGGCTATCAAATCTTCCTTCATGCAAGCTGAGCATGAGAGAAGGTATGTGATTTCTTCATCTTTGATTGGTATCTTTGATGGGCAATGTCTTTCGATCCTCTGGCATCATATTCGACTACAAATTTTAAATGCATTGCATTTTATTTGATCATTAATGCTCACTGAAATGACCACATTCTATTGGTGTTGTGCCCTATCTTGTGCTTTATCTCCATTATTTGATGTTATTGGTGCTTGTGCTCAAGGATATCGATTCACTATTTTCAAATGTTTAGATTCACGTTTGTTGATATTGCAATTCATCATATCAGATAAAGTATGTTTAAGAAGTTTTAGTGTCTAAACACTCAACTAATCCCTCTAACCGATTAGGAGTGGTTGGGGAAGTTGAGAGGAAAGTTTTCAAACATTCATATTCACTTATTGAATGCTTTGGAGACTACTAGTTTGACTGTCGATGCGTTAATGTTTAGAAGAGATCAATAAAGTATTTAAAGACATTCTTACATGTTTGGAGAGGTTTAAGAGGCACTTATCATGATTGTACCCTCACAAATAGTGGCATAGATTGGTTTTACTAAGTTTCCTTTCTCTATTTTAAGGTTTCCTTTCTCTATCGCAGGGGTACAGTCAGAGGGTTCATTGACAAAATGATTCTTTGAATGGTTACTATAAATATGAATGATTTGATATAGCATATTTCTCATTTTACTTGAAGTTTGGAATAGCTTGTACTTAAAGTTTGGAATAGCTTGTGCTTGTGCTGGAATTCTTGGTAGAAGTGAATGGAAGGAATAGTGTTAGTGTTGGGTTTCATTTATTATTGAATTCAATGGTTTCCAAGATGTGTTGAGGAGTTTTCTTGTGAGGCCCACCTTCGGCCCGCATAGTGATCCTATTTTATAGATATTAGCCTATCATTTTGATTATGTTACTTTCACAGATACTTGGACTCTGTCGACTACTGATATACTATGTTGACTCGTTAGACTATTCATTTTGATGATTCTGCATATGGGATCCATAGTGTGTGGATTTGGTTTATGTTATTATATGATGTTTTGTGAACCCGATGATCTTGATGATATTTGAATTATGCTATGGAATTTCATTTGAATTATGCAATTTAAATTATGAATATTATATGCAATTAAATGATTAAATTTAAGATTTGTTATATCATGCATGTTTAATGTATTGGTTTTCTTCCTTGAATTACTGATGCTGCACTGAGGTATTGCAGGTGGAAGGACCATGGAAACACATTTGGGGAAATCACTTTGAACGTAGGGAAACCAGTTAAACCAAGGCCCCGTCTATTAAGAGACCTGAGGCCTCGTTGTTAAGTATTTTTATTCGTAACAGTAATCTGGAGTGTATGTGTGTATTAATGTTATGTGTTGTGACATTGGACGTACCTTGTGTGAAATGTGATTTCGTAAAGTGTCACTTGACACTAATGTTAAATGTTATCAAGGTATGTCAAGTGTTGTGTGAGAGCACATTCTAGGATTTTTAGGGAAATCGTAGCACACCTTTTTGCCATAGGAACTATAATGCAATTCCCATTCCCCATTTCTCGATCTTATTCCTATAAGTGAGTTTAGAGGGTTAATAGTGGCATTAGGAAGTGGTTTTATGACTTAATAGTTAACCCATTCCATCTACCCATGGGTTAGGGGTATTTTCACCTTATAAATAGCCTAAAATTGACTTTTTGACCTTTTTAAAAATCCATGTGCAACCTTGAACGAAATTGCAACTTGCTTGAAAGGGCCTAATTAATGAGGTTTGTGGGGTAGGTTTTAGAGGCCTTTTTAGAGGAATTTTGGAAAAGGATAGGCTATTCACCCATTCTCTATCTTTAGAGAGTTCCAGAAAGTTGGAGGAGAAAGCTTGGGAGTTTGGAATAGGGCTCAACAATCCTTCCATTAGCATTGGACTTGAGGTAGGAAATCTTGCTCTCATATGGTTTAGAAGTTGTATGTGTTTTTGTGTTGTGTTTTTAGCTTCCCATGGTTGGTCATGGAGGAAGCTTGCTTTGTTTCATGTGGTGTTTTAGCTTCCCATGGTTGGTCATGGTGAGAGCAAGCATGCAATGTATTTTCTTTGTAATTGGATTTTGGGTTGTATCTCTTGGATTCACTCACCCTTGGGAGGGAAGAGAAATCAAGAGGGGGTGTGGGAATGGAGGCAACTCCATGTGTAGAGTCTCCTCCATGTGTGGGGAAAGATGAACTTGGGTGAGGGATTTTCCCCAAGAAACCTTGCATTTAGCCTGTGTGGCAATGGGGGTATAAGGAGGGAAGATTGGCCATGTGAGCCTTGTATGAAATTCAGTTATATGGGTCTATGTGTGGCCTTGTTTTTGTATGCATTGGTTATCTCCATGGTTTTGTCCACCCACACCCCACAAAGGATATTCATGGAATTCCTTAGTTTTCATCCTAAGGGAATTTTGAGTTTTTCATTGTATATGTTCTTGTTGTGTTTGTGTGTGAGTGTTTGTATCCCGTTCATTGTGGTTTCCCCAAGCTCGGGGGTGGCCTCATGAGAGGCCTAGGATGGGAGGTGAGCAACCCATGGTTCCTATCCTTTTTTGTTCATGGCAGGTTTTGAAGTCAAGATTCAAGTGAATGAAGTTTGATGGAGTTCAATTCCTTGGTTATGCTTGTTTGAAGAAACCATACTTTGATGTATGAGCATTATTGTAAAATTTGGATGGTGTATTCATTCACTCTATTGGTACATTTTGTTTTAGTATATTGTAATGATATGGAGGAAGTAAGCTTTCTGTTTGTATTTATCATTCATTGTAATTTGAGTAGCTTATGAATTGGAGCAAGGATGTGTAATCACTTGAAATGCATTCTCCTATTCTTTATGAAGTTGCAATGGTATTGTTGAAGTAGTATGAACAATGTTGTCTCCTTCCCTTGAATGTAAAGAAAGATAATATGTGAGGTGTTCTTGGTTATTCCAAAGAGAAGAAAGTTTCCAATTCAATGTGAATATATATTGTGAAGATCATTGTATGCATTTGATTTTTGCATTGCAATCCAAAAGGAAAATTATCACCTCTCTTAGATCTCCTCAATTTTGATATTGATAAGTTGATGTTTTAGATGGTTGAAGAAATAATGGTATACTTGAATTTGGATTTTGTATGGAAAGCATTACATTTACTTTTGTCAATTGAATTGCAACAATACTATGATCTCTATCTCTTCCTATATTTCTGCAAACAAATTGGATAGCTTGTTGATCCATATGGATTTAGGAATAAAAGACTTAGATAGAATTTGATCTGAAACTTAGCAATTATCCCATTCTAAAGATGACTATTTGATGCATTTAATTAGTCTAAATTCCTCCTTAACCATATGCTATGCACCTAAACAAAGCATTCAAAACGAATTAAACCATGTGGAAGTATAGAGAGAACTATATCGTATCGAGATGGTTATATTAAAATGAGCATGTTAGCTTCAAAATGTATCCTTATTAGATGATCAATTTAAACTATAAATAACCATGTAGTTATCAATCCTATTATGACACCATTGGAATCTTAATGTTATTAGAATACAATTGAACTATGTTAAAAATTTCATTTATCAAACCATGAAGGATGTATTAGAAACAAAAAATAATAATAATAACAATGCAAATAAAAATAGCACTCTTCAGAAAATTTGAGAGAGAAAAATGCTCTCTGGATTTTGTATGGGATAAAAATCCCATACAAAACCTTACCACAGACATTAAAATAGAATATCTATCTGCCACCTTTCTATGTTAAAATCATATAATATATCATTCAAATTTAGCACCATACCTTATTTACTCCATCCTTGAAAAATGGCGCATGGGAAGAAGCTAGTCTTTAGAAGTGGTTGAGCTTTCACTTTGGCCAATTAAGAGGCACCTTGAAAGTCTACTCATCATGGGCGCATGGCAGGGAGTACTTTCTCTAACATAAATGTTTGACAGCAATTTCAATATTGCTAGCTTCTATACTAGGAAGTGGCGCATGTTTTGGATGAGTGAAGGTTTGAATATTTAGTCTTTGGACATGGGCTCAAGACACTTTATGAGGTGTCATAGATCTTGCAGCCTTTTCTTTAAATTCCCCTTGCCTTGCATAGATTTTGATTGACCTTTCCTTCCCCTTTTGCTGGCGCATGATGGCTTTTTGTCCTTTTTCATGACAAGTGGAAAGTCAAGCTAGTTAGTAGGGTGGATTAGTGGGTAAGCTAGCTAGTAGAGTAGGATAGTTAGTAGATTTTAGTTGTTATTAAGTTAGATTAGAAAGTTGTTTAATAAGATAACTGGATATTATGTCTTGTCTTTAGATACTAGTTACTTTTTATTTATTTATTTTTGAATGTTTTTATTAAGTTATGTTAATTAGAGCTTTAAGGTCTTGTCTAGAATTGAATTAAAATTGAATGATATATATTCATTTGTATGATAATTTCATTTGATGATATATTTAGAATTGTATTAAAATTTATATTTTGAATTTTAAAAGTGTAGTTTTATTAATGGATAAATAGTAATTTAATCTTGTTAAAATAAGATAGTTTATTGATAGTGTTATTAAGTTTAGATGATCATAATGTTGTCTATGTATTTTTTTAGATATTTAGTCATGTTCTAAATTCATAGTTTATACAAAATTTATTAATAAACTATGGTATATTAATTCGTTAATATTGTATTAATTAATTAATATATAATAATTATTAATTGTTAATATTGTATTATAAGCTTCGATTACAATAATCACTAGCTAATGATAACTTTAAAATTGTTGATGGATTAATATGTGCATGGACTTTCATGGCATGTTTTCATTATCAATTGAATTTGAATTAATACTTTCGAGAAAACGGATGTCAATGATATCGTCAGTTTAAACTTTTATCCTATATAATCTCTTGACGATAATTTTACCACCTCATTCAGTTCTGGCCTCGTTATGAACATGTTGGGGGTATGGACAACCTTATTATAGGATAACATTAACATTAGACATTCTAGCCCTCTTAAATTACCTATAAGTTTTATAGATCGATGATTCTTCGATATTGATCGAGAAGGTGGTCAACGATCTCTTTCAATTATATTGATATCATCTAGCATCCTATGGATATTAAAACAACTTGTAGAGGTTATGACCTCCTGTCACTTTGAGACTTTGACATTACTACTCTTTCCCGCAACATTAACGTGAAACTTTTAACCTTTTAAAAAAAAATTTGTTGGTTGTGTTTTGACCCAAACTTTTGGGCATCACATTTTGGTATCAGAGCACTGGGTTCAACTCTAGGAACCTTTGTGCCATTACGCTTTGTAAAGAAAGTGTTCGTGTACGCATAGTAACCCTTTTGAGTTATGAATGTGAGGAGTATGTGTGAGTACATTATGGAATGGTCATACCAACATCATCATGTGTGGGTGCCCTAGGATGGCTATGGGAATACCTCGAAGAAGCCAAACCTTTATAACATCAGAGTGATGTAGAAACTAGGTAGAATAGCCAAACCATTTTAGTATGGGGTGGAAAATTGTTCTATACCCTCACAAGATTTATATTATTAAGTTATAGTGGGGCCCATGCCATGATGTAAATATTTTGTATATATGTATGATGAAAACACTCCAGGATCATTGACAATTTCTCCTTGTATAGACTAGGACCTTCTCGATGCATTGGGAACTTATGATGCAACTTGGGAAGGCTAATTAGTCATAAGAAATGGACGATGCTAACCTATGTTATGAAAAGCATTGTAGTACCAGAGTAAGGTAAAGGAGACTCATTTAATTATTGCTTCAGACAATGAAAGTATGGTGCCCTAGTCGAGGGATAGATAGAATCACCTATGGATATGTAAGTTATAGGTTGAAATTCCTCAGTATTCTATGGTGGGTACTCCTTTTGGATTTGGTGTCAGTTGATTCATTTTGCTTATGGACTTCTTGAGTTGTTTGTCTTCTTGGTGGAGCTTTCCACGTATTGGACTGGTACTTTTATTTGTTTTTCTTTCTTTGATTGAGTTTTGTCACCAACTATATAGTTCTTATCTTGGCGGTTGCCACCATTGATTTTTGATTGAAATGAGCTCACTTTTATTTTTGTATTCGAAGTTGATGCAAATAGATTTTTTTATTTTTTTTTCTGAGGATTACTAGTATCTATTTTTGGTGACTATTTTGAGCATTCTCTTTTGCTGCCAGTCCTATGTCATTTGAACCCATTTTGTTTTAAAGAGTCCCACCAATCAAGTGTATATGAGGTAACACCCAGAAAGAGATATTATCCCATGTCGAAAGTTGCTATAGGATCGATAGATCAGATCCATGCTCTTCTATGAGGAATAATAGAAATGATTGGTTTCCTTGTAGTGGGAGAAGGTGAAAGTTGGTGTTTTGGCAAACCATGGTGATGTATATTATTTTTTTAGACATATAGCTTTGTAAGTGGCTTTGCATGGGTGTTAGTATTATGAAGTTCATCCTTTGGGTAATCATGTACCCTAATAAGAAAGATCTATGATGTCGTGATTGACCTTAAGAGATCAATGATTATTGAATGTTCTAAACTACCCTATTAGGGGAGTTGACCAGTTCAACAGACCTTAGGATTACCCCGTTGGGATCATATGATGTAGTACTTGGCATGGATTGGCTATATGCCCATAGAGCCAAGCTAGATTGCCATTAGAAGAAGATAGTATGTTTGGATGATGATGGCATTGGTACAGTTATTTCAGGGGTTTAGAGATCAGTATCTCTTCGCATGATATCCGCTAGGAAACTTAGGCGGTGCATGCGGAAAGGGATGCCAGTTATTTGCCATCACTATCAGTGATAAAGGGGAAGCAAATGAGAGTGAGAGTTCTCTAGAGGACCATCCCATCCTCCAGGAATTTGCATATGTATTTCCATCAGAGTTACCTGGTATGCCTCCTCGCAGAGTAGTTGACTTTCACATAGACCTTGTGCCAGGAGCTGAGCCAGTATCTAGAGCACCCTATAGGATGACCACGAATGAGCTTAATGAGCTCAAGATTCAGCTTGAGGAGTTGTTAGAGAAGGGACACTTTCATCCTAGTGTTTCTCCATGGGGTGCGCCAGTGACCTTCGTTAAGAAGAAGGATGGATCGCTTAGGTTGTGCATGGATTAGCGATAGTTGAACAAGGTTACCATTAAGAATCGATATCCACTTCCTAGGATTGATGACTTATTTGACCAGTTGCAGGGTGCCTGACTATTCTCCAAAATAGACCTTAAGTCAGGGTACCATCAGTTGAGGATAGTTGACAGTGACATTCATAAGACTGCAGTTTGCACTAGGTACGGCCACTATGAGTGTACCGTGGTACCTTTCGGTCTTACGAATGCCCCAGCTGTATTTATGAGCTTAATTACCCTACGCATGATTTAGAGCTTGCAGCAGTGGTACATGCCTTAGTGCGATGGCGTCACTTCCTCTTAGGTCACCGCTTTGAGCTTCATTCAGACCATCAGAGCCTTCAGTATATATTTACCCAGCTGAACCTTGATGCTCGACAGAGGCGATGGATGGAGTTCTTATGTGAGTATGACTTTGATGTCCACTACATCAAGGGGAAGGAGAATGTAGTTGCAGATGCCTTGAGCAGGAGACGGCACGATATCTTTTCTATGGCTGCAGGCACAGATTTGAGAGGTCAGATCCTCCGTCATCTTCAAGAAGATGAGTGGTATACCGAGGTATGTGAGATGGTTCGATCACAAAGACCCTTGGAGGGTAAGTATGATGGTTATTCATTAGAGTCCGATGGGCTTCTACGACATCGAGAGCATATCTATGTACCTTCTACCAGAGATTTACGTGCATTCATTATACTTGAGGCTCACAGAGCACCTTATGCAGCACATCCCGAGGTTAAGAAGCTACATGCAGATTTGAGACAACTGTATCATTGGCCAGGCATGAGATTGCAGATTGCTGAGATAGTGGCCAGATGTCTTGAGTGTCAGCGGGTTAAGGCAGAGCACTGCCATCCTGGAGGACTTCTACAGCCACATGAGGTTCCGCTGTGGAAGTGGGAGGTTATATCCATGGAATTTATAGTTGGTCTTCCGATGTCTTCTCGATGCCATGATGCTATTATGGTGACGGTGGACCGGTTGACTAAGGTAGCCCACTTTTCTCCAGTTCGTACTACCTTCACGGCACCCGCAGTAGCCCAGGTGTTCTTACGAGACATTGTCAGACTTCATGGCATACCTCATAAGATCATCTCTGATAGAGACTCTCTTTTCACATCATCCTTTTGGAGAGAGCTTCAGGCAGCATTGGGCACCAGGCTCAATTTCAGTACAGCCTATCACCCTGAGACAGATGGGCAGACGGAGAGGGTTAATCAGGTTTTAGAGGACATGCTTCGTATGTATGTTATGGATCATCAGACCAGGTGGGAGGAGTACCTTCATTTAGTAGAGTTTTCCTATAATCATGGGCATCATGCATCTTTGGGAATGCCTCCTTTCCAGGCATTATATGGTAGACCTTGCAGGACCCCACTGAGTTGGGATAGGATCGAGGACAGAGTTTCTATTGGTCCTGAGTTAGTCCGGGACATGGAGCAGTAGGTCACCCTGATTAGGCAGCATCTCTTAGAGGCCCAGGATAGACAGAAAAAGTATGCAGATGCGAAGAGGATAGACCGAGCCTATCTTGTGGGAGGCAGAGTGTTCTTGAGAGTGCGGCCGCACAAGAGTCCAATCCGCTTTGGAAAGGGCTCTAAGCTCGCACCTCATTTTGTAGGTCCGTTTGAGATCCTAGAGAGGATAGGGCCCATTGCTTATCGACTAGCCTTGCCACCTAGCCTGTCACGCATCCACGATGTGTTCCATGTATCGGTTTTGCGAAAGTATATTTATGATGAGTCTCATATCATTGATTGGGATGCCTTGCAAGTGGAGTCAGATGGCCAGCTGGCCCTGGAGCCCATTCGCATTTTGGCTCGACGGACATTGGGACTTCGAGGTAGAACACTGGACCAGGTTAGGGTCCAGTGGGATTGCTATGATGAGGTCATAGCCTCATGGGAGGATGCAGCATAGATGAGGGCCCAGTATCCGCACCTCTTCGATGAACTCCAGGAGGATGTTCATGCCTAGAGGGGGTGGATGTGAGGCCCACCTTCGGCCCGCATAGTGATCCTATTTTATAGATATTAGCCTATCATTTTGATTATGTTACTTTCACAGATACTTGGACTCTGTCGACTACTGATATACTATGTTGACTCGTTAGACTATTCATTTTGATGATTCTGCATATGGGATCCATAGTGTGTGGATTTGGTTTATGTTATTATATGATGTTTTGTGAACCCGATGATCTTGATGATATTTGAATTATGCTATGGAATTTCATTTGAATTATGCAATTTAAATTATGAATATTATATGCAATTAAATGATTAAATTTAAGATTTGTTATATCATGCATGTTTAATGTATTGGTTTTCTTCCTTGAATTACTGATGCTGCACTGAGGTATTGCAGGTGGAAGGACCATGGAAACACATTTGGGGAAATCACTTTGAACGTAGGGAAACCAGTTAAACCAAGGCCCCGTCTATTAAGAGACCTGAGGCCTCGTTGTTAAGTATTTTTATTCGTAACAGTAATCTGGAGTGTATGTGTGTATTAATGTTATGTGTTGTGACATTGGACGTACCTTGTGTGAAATGTGATTTCGTAAAGTGTCACTTGACACTAATGTTAAATGTTATCAAGGTATGTCAAGTGTTGTGTGAGAGCACATTCTAGGATTTTTAGGGAAATCGTAGCACACCTTTTTGCCATAGGAACTATAATGCAATTCCCATTCCCCATTTCTCGATCTTATTCCTATAAGTGAGTTTAGAGGGTTAATAGTGGCATTAGGAAGTGGTTTTATGACTTAATAGTTAACCCATTCCATCTACCCATGGGTTAGGGGTATTTTCACCTTATAAATAGCCTAAAATTGACTTTTTGACCTTTTTAAAAATCCATGTGCAACCTTGAACGAAATTGCAACTTGCTTGAAAGGGCCTAATTAATGAGGTTTGTGGGGTAGGTTTTAGAGGCCTTTTTAGAGGAATTTTGGAAAAGGATAGGCTATTCACCCATTCTCTATCTTTAGAGAGTTCCAGAAAGTTGGAGGAGAAAGCTTGGGAGTTTGGAATAGGGCTCAACAATCCTTCCATTAGCATTGGACTTGAGGTAGGAAATCTTGCTCTCATATGGTTTAGAAGTTGTATGTGTTTTTGTGTTGTGTTTTTAGCTTCCCATGGTTGGTCATGGAGGAAGCTTGCTTTGTTTCATGTGGTGTTTTAGCTTCCCATGGTTGGTCATGGTGAGAGCAAGCATGCAATGTATTTTCTTTGTAATTGGATTTTGGGTTGTATCTCTTGGATTCACTCACCCTTGGGAGGGAAGAGAAATCAAGAGGGGGTGTGGGAATGGAGGCAACTCCATGTGTAGAGTCTCCTCCATGTGTGGGGAAAGATGAACTTGGGTGAGGGATTTTCCCCAAGAAACCTTGCATTTAGCCTGTGTGGCAATGGGGGTATAAGGAGGGAAGATTGGCCATGTGAGCCTTGTATGAAATTCAGTTATATGGGTCCATGTGTGGCCTTGTTTTTGTATGCATTGGTTATCTCCATGGTTTTGTCCACCCACACCCCACAAAGGATATTCATGGAATTCCTTAGTTTTCATCCTAAGGGAATTTTGAGTTTTTCATTGTATATGTTCTTGTTGTGTTTGTGTGTGAGTGTTTGTATCCCGTTCATTGTGGTTTCCCCAAGCTCGGGGGTGGCCTCATGAGAGGCCTAGGATGGGAGGTGAGCAACCCATGGTTCCTATCCTTTTTTGTTCATGGCAGGTTTTGAAGTCAAGATTCAAGTGAATGAAGTTTGATGGAGTTCAATTCCTTGGTTATGCTTGTTTGAAGAAACCATACTTTGATGTATGAGCATTATTGTAAAATTTGGATGGTGTATTCATTCACTCTATTGGTACATTTTGTTTTAGTATATTGTAATGATATGGAGGAAGTAAGCTTTCTGTTTGTATTTATCATTCATTGTAATTTGAGTAGCTTATGAATTGGAGCAAGGATGTGTAATCACTTGAAATGCATTCTCCTATTCTTTATGAAGTTGCAATGGTATTGTTGAAGTAGTATGAACAATGTTGTCTCCTTCCCTTGAATGTAAAGAAAGATAATATGTGAGGTGTTCTTGGTTATTCCAAAGAGAAGAAAGTTTCCAATTCAATGTGAATATATATTGTGAAGATCATTGTATGCATTTGATTTTTGCATTGCAATCCAAAAGGAAAATTATCACCTCTCTTAGATCTCCTCAATTTTGATATTGATAAGTTGATGTTTTAGATGGTTGAAGAAATAATGGTATACTTGAATTTGGATTTTGTATGGAAAGCATTACATTTACTTTTGTCAATTGAATTGCAACAATACTATGATCTCTATCTCTTCCTATATTTCTGCAAACAAATTGGATAGCTTGTTGATCCATATGGATTTAGGAATAAAAGACTTAGATAGAATTTGATCTGAAACTTAGCAATTATCCCATTCTAAAGATGACTATTTGATGCATTTAATTAGTCTAAATTCCTCCTTAACCATATGCTATGCACCTAAACAAAGCATTCAAAACGAATTAAACCATGTGGAAGTATAGAGAGAACTATATCGTATCGAGATGGTTATATTAAAATGAGCATGTTAGCTTCAAAATGTATCCTTATTAGATGATCAATTTAAACTATAAATAACCATGTAGTTATCAATCCTATTATGACACCATTGGAATCTTAATGTTATTAGAATACAATTGAACTATGTTAAAAATTTCATTTATCAAACCATGAAGGATGTATTAGAAACAAAAAATAATAATAATAACAATGCAAATAAAAATAGCACTCTTCAGAAAATTTGAGAGAGAAAAATGCTCTCTGGATTTTGTATGGGATAAAAATCCCATACAAAACCTTACCACAGACATTAAAATAGAATATCTATCTGCCACCTTTCTATGTTAAAATCATATAATATATCATTCAAATTTAGCACCATACCTTATTTACTCCATCCTTGAAAAATGGCGCATGGGAAGAAGCTAGTCTTTAGAAGTGGTTGAGCTTTCACTTTGGCCAATTAAGAGGCACCTTGAAAGTCTACTCATCATGGGCGCATGGCAGGGAGTACTTTCTCTAACATAAATGTTTGACAGCAATTTCAATATTGCTAGCTTCTATACTAGGAAGTGGCGCATGTTTTGGATGAGTGAAGGTTTGAATATTTAGTCTTTGGACATGGGCTCAAGACACTTTATGAGGTGTCATAGATCTTGCAGCCTTTTCTTTAAATTCCCCTTGCCTTGCATAGATTTTGATTGACCTTTCCTTCCCCTTTTGCTGGCGCATGATGGCTTTTTGTCCTTTTTCATGACAAGTGGAAAGTCAAGCTAGTTAGTAGGGTGGATTAGTGGGTAAGCTAGCTAGTAGAGTAGGATAGTTAGTAGATTTTAGTTGTTATTAAGTTAGATTAGAAAGTTGTTTAATAAGATAACTGGATATTATGTCTTGTCTTTAGATACTAGTTACTTTTTATTTATTTATTTTTGAATGTTTTTATTAAGTTATGTTAATTAGAGCTTTAAGGTCTTGTCTAGAATTGAATTAAAATTGAATGATATATATTCATTTGTATGATAATTTCATTTGATGATATATTTAGAATTGTATTAAAATTTATATTTTGAATTTTAAAAGTGTAGTTTTATTAATGGATAAATAGTAATTTAATCTTGTTAAAATAAGATAGTTTATTGATAGTGTTATTAAGTTTAGATGATCATAATGTTGTCTATGTATTTTTTTAGATATTTAGTCATGTTCTAAATTCATAGTTTATACAAAATTTATTAATAAACTATGGTATATTAATTCGTTAATATTGTATTAATTAATTAATATATAATAATTATTAATTGTTAATATTGTATTATAAGCTTCGATTACAATAATCACTAGCTAATGATAACTTTAAAATTGTTGATGGATTAATATGTGCATGGACTTTCATGGCATGTTTTCATTATCAATTGAATTTGAATTAATACTTTCGAGAAAACGGATGTCAATGATATCGTCAGTTTAAACTTTTATCCTATATAATCTCTTGACGATAATTTTACCACCTCATTCAGTTCTGGCCTCGTTATGAACATGTTGGGGGTATGGACAACCTTATTATAGGATAACATTAACATTAGACATTCTAGCCCTCTTAAATTACCTATAAGTTTTATAGATCGATGATTCTTCGATATTGATCGAGAAGGTGGTCAACGATCTCTTTCAATTATATTGATATCATCTAGCATCCTATGGATATTAAAACAACTTGTAGAGGTTATGACCTCCTGTCACTTTGAGACTTTGACATTACTACTCTTTCCCGCAACATTAACGTGAAACTTTTAACCTTTTAAAAAAAAATTTGTTGGTTGTGTTTTGACCCAAACTTTTGGGCATCACATTTCTCCTTGTTTAATGTTAACTGTTCCTGCACAATCTACTCATACAATGGTGAAATGCTATGTGATTGACAATTTCATACAATTGGTCCTTTAGCGTGTATTAAACAAAATAAATTTTTTAGCATATTATTATCATTCTATTTCTTTGTTTTAAACATGCCATTGGTTCAGTTTTGTAAAAAAAAATTTGTGTACAATTAATTTTTTCTATTTTTTCCATTTGATAACCACAGTCAACATTTCAAAATAGTGAATAACATCAAATAATGGAGATAAAGGATGGGCTAGGGCACGACACCAGCAGATTAAAATTGAACCAATGAAATGTTTACAACAAAGAAATAGAATGATAATAATATGCTAAAAGTTCTATTCTGTTTAATACACACCAAAGGACTAGTTGTATGAAATTGTCAATCGCATAGCATTTCACTGTTGTATGAGTGGATTGTGCAAGAATAGTTAACATTAAACATAGCTAGTGTTCTCTTTACTTTCTCAAATCTCTGCAAGTCAAGAACATTAGAGTTGTATAATACATTATTAGTATCCTATTTCCATGGGTCCTAGGTCTTTGGGTCCATGGAAAGGAAATAGATTACAAAATACACTTCAAAAGAAAGGAAAAACTTAGTAAATTCAGTCTAACTCACTGTAGATGAAGGAACAGTCATGCTAATAGTTCCTCTAAGTCTTCCAAAACATTTATTGAACTCCCCTAAAGTCCTATTGGATCCCCAAATTGCTTAATCCAATCAACTTACATCAGGATCATGAGAAACTTCAAAGGATTAAAAACATTACTTGGAACAGTCAAATCATTATGCTTTCAAATCAATTACCTATCGACATATCCCTTACAAGGGAGAGAAGCCAAACACATAAAGAACGTGCACATAAACATGGAAGCTAAAAAACTTAAATGGAATACACTAAGAAGTACCAAATGATGAATGCTCAATTGTTGTAATGGAAAAGCATCAAAACCGTCCATTTCTAGAACTTGATTTTATAGTCTAAATGATTTTTCTAGAACTTGATTTTCTAGTCTTAATGATTTTTCTATAGTCCTAATGATTTTTCTATAGTACTCTTAATGATTTTTCTAGAACTTGATTTTCTAGTCTTAATGATTTTTCTATAGTCCTAACAATTTTTCTATACTCTTAATGATTTTTCTTTTGTCTTAATGTTTGTTGCTATTGATAAATTAGGCCTTGAATTTGAATTTTTTTTCACTTTTTTATTTCAGTTTGATATTTCATTCATTTTTCATATACATAGAGACTACACATGCTGATAAAAAAATGAGCTATTTGATTAAGGTTAACTATTCATGATTGGAAATAGTCAATATTTCTGATGGTACTCCTTGCTGTATTTCATTTTAAAATAATCATGTTTCTATGGCTATGATAAATGTCCCTTTGTGTTGAGAAAATTAGAGTTGAAAAAATGGTTGCAAACAAATCATCCTTCTTCCACCAACATTCTAGTCAATGTACAAGTAACGAGTCATTCCATTCAAGAAAGACCATGTCTGACAATATCAACACAGAACAAAATAAGGAGTATGCAAAATTTAGTGATTGTATCTTCCATTAGAGCCACTTCATATGCACAGGTGATGAACATTCATATTTTCCTAAGTGCTATTGGGAGCTTACCTAGTGTGAGGCCCACTTTCGGCCCACATAGTGATCCTGTTTTATAGATATTAGCCTATCATTTTGATTATGTTTTTAGAGATACTTGGACTCTGTTGACTACTGATATACTATGTTGACTCCTTAGACTATTCATTTTGATGATTCTGCATATGGGATCCATAGTGTGTGTGGATTTGGTTTATGTTATTATATGATGTTTTGTGAACCCGATGATCTTGATGATATTTGAATTATGCTATGGAATTTCATTTGAATTATGCAATGTAATTATGAATATTATATGCAATTGAATGATTATTGTTATATCATGTATGTTTAATGTATTGGTTTCTTCTTTGAATTACTGATGCTGCACTGAGGTATTGCAGGTGGAAGGACCATGGAAAACACATTCGGGGAAATCACTTTGAATGTAGGGCAACCAGTTAAACCAAGGCCCCGTCTATTAAGAGACCTGAGGCCTCGTTGTTAAGTATTTTTATTCGTAACAGTAATCTGAAATGTATGTGTGTATTAATGTTATCAAGGTATGTCGAGTGTTGTGTGAGAGCATATGCTAGGAGTTTTAGGAAAATCTTAGCACGCCTTTTTTCCATAGGAACTATAATGCAGTTTCCATTTCCCATTCTTGATCTTATTCCTAGAAGTGAATTTAGAGGGTTAATAGTGGCTTTAGAAAGTGGTTTTATGCCTTATTAGTTAACCCATTCTATCTACCCATGGGTTAGGGGTATTTTCACCTTATTAATAGCCTAAAATTGACTTTTTGACCCTTTTAAAAATTCATGTGCAACCTTGGACGAAATTGCAACTTGCTTGAAAGGGCCTAATTAATGAGGTTTGTTGGGGTAGGTTTTAGAGGCCTTTTTAGAGGAATTTTGGCAAAGGATAGGGCATTCACCCATTCTCTATCTTTAGAGAGTTCCAGAAAGTTAGAGGAGAAATCTTGGAGTTTTGGAATAGGGCTCAACAATCCTTCCATAGCATTGGACTTGAGGTAGGAAATCTTGCTCTCATATGGTTTTAGAAGTTGTATATGTTTTGTGTTGATGTTTTTAGCTCCCCATGGTTGGTCATGGAGGAAGCTTGCCTTGTTTCATGTTGTGTTTTAGCTTCCCATGGTTGGTCATGGTGAGAGCAAGCATGCAATGTATTTTCTTATGTAATTGGATTTTGGGTTGTATCTCTTGGAATCACTCACCCTTGGGAGGGAAGAGAAGTCAAGAGGGGGTGTGGAAATGGAGGCAACTCCATGTGTAGAGTCTCCTCCATTTGTGAGGAAAGATGAACTTGGGTGAGTGATTTTCCCCAAGAAACCTTGCATTTAGCCCTTGTGGAAATGGGGGTATAAGGAGGGAAGAATGGCCATGTGAGCCTTGTATGAAATAGAGATATTTGGGTCAATGTGTGGCCTTGATTTTGTTATGCAATGGTTATATCCATGGTTTGTCCACCCACACCCCATAAAGGATATTCATGGAATTCCTTAGTTTTCACCTTGAGGGATTTTGGGTTTTTCATATGGTTATGTTCTTGTTGTGTTTTTTGTATGAGTGTTTGTTACCCATTCATTGTGGTTTCCCCAAGCTCGGGGGTGGCCTCATGAGAGGCCTAGGATGGGAGGTGAGCATCCCATGGTTCCTATCCTATTTGTTCATGGCAGGTTTTGAAGTCAAGATTCAAGTGAATGAAGTTTGATGGAGTTCAATTTCTTGGTTATGCTTGTTGGAAGAAACCATACTTTGATGTATGAGCATTATTGTAAAATGTGAATGGTGTATTCAATCACTCTTTTGGCACACTTTGTTTTAGTATATTGTAATGATATGGAGGAAGAAAGCTTGCTGTTTATATTTATCATTCATTGTAATTTGAGTAGCTTATGAAATGGAGCAAAGATGTGTATTCACTTGAAATGCATTCTCCTATTCTTTATGAAGTTGCAATGGTATTGTTGAATTAGAATGAACAATGTTATCTCCTTCCCTTGAATGTAAAGAAAGACAATATGTGAGGTGTTCTTGGTTAATTCCAAAGAGAAGCAAGTTCTAACTCAATGTGATTATATAATTGTGAAAGATCATTGTATGCATTTGATTTTTGTATTGCAATCAAGAAGGAAAATTATCACCTCTCTTAGATCTCTTCAATTTGATATTGGTAAATTGATGTTTTAGATGGTTGAAGAAATAATGGTATACTTGGATTTGGATTTTGTATGGAAAGCATTACATTTAATTTGTCAATTGAATTGCAACAATATTATGTACTTTATCTCTTCCTATATTTCTGCAAACAAATTGGATAGCTTGTTGATCCATATGGATTTAGGAATAAAAGACTAGATAGAATTTGAACTGAAACTTAGCAATTATCCCATTCAAAAGATGACTATATAATGCATTCAATTAGTCTAAATTCCTCCTTAACCATATGCTATGCACTTAAAAAAATACATTCAAAATGAATTAAATCATGTGGAAATGTAGAGAAAACTCTATCTTATCAAGATGGTTATGTTAAAATGAGCATGTTTGCTTCAGAATGTATCTATATTAGATGACCAAATTAATCTATAATAACCCTTGTAATCAATAATCCTATTATAGACCATTGACATCTTAATGTTTAAATGAATACAAATTGATCTATGTTGGAATATTAACTCAACTTGCTAAGGAAGAAGTAATGGAAAAAAAAAGAGATCATAATAACAGTGCTTTTGATAATAGCACTTCCCAGAATTTTAAGAGAGCAAAATGCTCTCTGGATTTTGTATGGGATAAAAATCCCATACAAAATCTTACCATAGTCTTTTTAAAATATTAAATCTTGCCACCTATGTCATAGCAATTAAATAAACATTAATTCAAAAATATCATCCCTTACCTTTTTAAGTCTTCCCCCTTTTGCTAGGCGCAGGTGTTGGATGCAAAGTTTATGCCATTAATTCCAACCTTTTCATTGATGGGATGGTGTCCTTGGTGACACATCAGCAAGACTTCTTGGTTAGTTTTAAAAACATATCTTGTCTTCAAACTCACGTAGCTTTTGGAGGAAGTTGAAAACTTGTAATAAAATTTCCTTTGTTTTTGAACTTAGCATTGGGTAGGTGGGCTCTCTAAACCCTGCTCATTATTGTAATCCTCCTCCCAAAGCACACCTCATCCTCTTTAGATATGCGCTCCCATAGCCTTCATGGGATGTAGACTCCTCTTGGCACGTGGATGAGGGGAGAATAGAAAGGGGAGATGGGAGTTAGTAAGGGAGATAGGGTAGGTAGTATGTGTAGGATATTTAGTAGGTTGTTTTGATAGGAAGTTTGAGTAGGTTAGTAGATAAGATTATTTAGTAGGATATTTAGTAGATTAGCAGATTGTTAAGTTAGTTTAGGATTTTAATTAATTATGTTATCTTGAAGATTAATGTGTTGTTAATAACAATAGATAGATTTTATGTAAAGCAATTTTATTATCTAAATAGTATGCACATATTATTAGTTAATATATTATAATTTAATAATTGATTAATAACTATATTAATTAATTATTATAATATAATTATTAATTAATAATATATAAAATATTTAATTATAATCAATAACTAATGTTACCTTTAAATTCTTTAATTGGCTAAAAAGTACATTGACTAAATGGGTATGACGTAATTATAGATTGAATTAGTATTATATATTTGAAATTGGATATTGAGGAAAACGTCAATTTAATTTCATATTCAATAGTATCATAAGTTGGTAATTTTACCATCACAAATAGATTGGTCTCGATATGAGCATAATTGGGAATTGGTTAACCTCACTATAGAATAATGCTAACATTATCACTTTTATCCTTCTTAAAAAAAAAAAATTTGGTTGTGTTTTGCCCTGAAATTTTGTGCACCACATTTTGGTATCAGAGCGATGTTCAACACTGGGAGCCTTAACCACCACAATTAACAATTGAACTTTGGTGCTTGTGTAGGATGCCAGTAGTTACTCGACAAGCCCGTGGATGCGGGCGAGGATGAGGGAGGGGCCGTAGACGTGCTCCCTCCATTCCAGTTGAGGAGATAGAGATTCCAGAAGGGAATCAGGATTCCATTCCTGAACCACCACCAGATCCCAACCGAGAATTATTGACAGCTTTTCAGAACTTGGCCGGTATTATTCTGGATAGACTACCTCAGTTTGGTCACCAGCAGGATCATGGTTTAGGGGGTGGGGCTAGAGAGTGGAGTAGGAGCCCTTCCAGAAGGGAAGAGGGTCAGGCAGAGTTAGTACATGGCCCAGAGCCACCGCCTAGGGTTGAGGGTCGCACACGAGCTAGAGACACAGGAGATGCTATCAGAGAGTTGATGCGCCTTGGGCCACCCACTTTTGAGGGATCCACAGATAGTATAGAGGTAGAGTCATGGCTTCATAGCTTAGGTAGATGTTTTGGGTTGCGTGCCTATGACAGCAATGTCAAGGCCCGCTTTGCTATTCACTTATTGAGAGTTGGAGCCTCTTCATGGTGGGATCATGAGCAGTTTAAGGGACACTTGGACATTAATACATTGACTTGGGAGACTTTCTTAGAGCTCTTCAAGGCTAGGTACCTGTTAGAGCAGTTTCGGCAGAAGCGTATTGATGAGTTTCACAGCCTTCAACAGAGGGGACTTTCAGTGGCCCAGTATGAGGGCAAGTTCATTGACCTACTCCCTTATGTGGAGTACATGAGAGATGAGAAATTGCAGGTTAACCAGTTTATCAGTGGTTTGAACCACAACATTGCAGGCATGGTACGTATGTTGGCACCTGGAGATCTACGGTTTACAGTTGACAGGGCTAAGGTAGCCAAAGAGGTTGTTAGGGGGTCATCTGATTCTCGAGATCGGTTTTAGCACAATAATTCTGCATCACAGGGTTCTAGTTTTCAGAGAAACCACTGGAAGAAGAATAAGAGGTATTCTTCGGGGTCTTTCCAAACCCCTCAGCAGACTCAGCAGGAGTAGCCTCAGCAGCAGGATCGACAGGACCATAAGTAGAAAGGTACATAGGGGCATCAGGGCAATAAGCCCAAGCAGTGGCAGGGTTAGGGGCAGAAGAGGGATCATAGGATAGAAATACCATACACCCCTTCTGTCGGGACTCAGCAGTCCTCTAGAGGTGGTTTTACCAGATCTACCAGAGGAGGTGGATCACAGTTCAGCAGGCCACAGGGGACACAGGTACATGTACGTGGACCATGCTTCACTTGTGGGGCATGGGACATATTGCTAGAGATTATCCACAGGGCAATGGACAGAGAGCAGCCAGATCAGAGCCCACTGTGGGGGACTTAGGCAGGTCCCATAGAGTTTTTGCAGTGGTGGATAACCGCCAAGCCGAGCACCAGGCCACTATGATTGAGTCAGCAGGTATGATTTGAGGTATCAGTATTTCTATATTGTTTGACTTAGGAGCCACCGACTCCTTTATATCTCCTTTTGTAGTGGAGCGTTGTGAGCTAGTGGCATCTAGGCAAAAAGAAAGCTGGGAAGTTGAGTTGGCTTCCAGTTCTAGAGTATCGGTCATCTCCTTGGTTAGAGATTGTCAGATTCAGATTGGAGAGTTGACCACTTTGACAGACCTTAGGATTACCCCTTTGGGATCATACGATGTAGTACTTGGCATGGATTGGCTATATGCCCACAGAGCCAAGCTAGATTGTCGTCAGAAGAAGATAGAGTGTTTGGATGATGACGGCATGGCTACAGTTATTTTAGGGGTTCAGAGACCAGTATCTCTTCGCATGATATCTGCTATGCAACTTAAGCGGTGCATGCGAAAGGGGTGTTAGTTATTTTCCATCACTATCAGTGACAGAGGGGATGAGGATGAGAGTGAGACTTCTCTTGAGGACCATCCCATTCTCCAGGAATTTGCAGATGTTTTCCCGTCAGAGTTACCTGGTATGCCCCCTCGCAGAGCAGTTGACTTTCACATAGACCTTGTGCCAGGAGCTGAACCAGTATCCAGAGCACCCTATAGGATGACCATGAATGAGCTTAATGAGCTCAAGATTCAGCTTGAGGAGTTGTTAGAGAAGGGACATATTCATCCTAGTGTTTCTCCTTGGGGTGCGCTAGTGATCTTCGTTAAGAAGAAGGATGGATCACTTAGGTTGTGCATGGATTATCGACAGTTGAATAAGGTTACCATTAAGAATTGATATCCACTTCCTAGGATTGATGACTTATTTGACCAGTTGCAGGGTGCCCGAGTATTCTCCAAGATAGATCTTAAGTTAGGGTACCATTAGTTGAGGATAGTTGACAATGACATTCATAAGACTGCATTTCACACTAGGTACAGCCACTATGAGTTTACCATGGTACCTTTTGGTCTTACGAATGCCCCAGCTATATTTATGAGCCTTATGAATGGTGTATTCCGCACCTTCCTTGATAAGTTTGTAATTGTGTTCCTTGATGACATCCTGATATATTCCAAGGATGAGAAGGAGCACGAAGGGCACTTGAGGCAAGTTTTGCAGTGTTTGAGAGATAATCAGTTGTTTGGCAGCCTGTCAAAGTGTTCCTTCTTCAGAACAGAGGTTAAGTATTTGGGGCGTGTCATATCTGGTGATGGGATCTCAGTAGACCCATCAAAGATAGAGGCTATTATGAATTGGCCAGCACCTACCATAGTGACTGAGGTCAGGAGTTTTATGGGGCTAGCTAGTTATTACAGACATTTTGTTGAGGGACTCTCTAGAGTGGCACATCCTATTACTTCCCTTCAGTGAAAGGGGAAGAAGTTTGAGTGGACAGAGAAGTGTGAGAGGGCTTTTCAGGAGCTCAAGAGAGCACTCACCAGTGCACCAATTCTTGCAGTGCCAGATCCTTTAGCAGAATTTGTGGTGTGCTCAGATGCTTCATTAGATGGATTAGGGGTAGTCCTTATGCAGGGAGGGCGAGCTATTGCTTACGAGTCTAGGAAGCTTAAGACTCATGAGCTCAATTACCCTACACATGATTTGGAGCTTGCAGCAGTGGTACATGCCTTAGTGCGATGGCGTCACTTTCTCTTAGGTCACTGCTTTGAGCTTCATTCAGACCATCAAAGCCTTCAGTATATATTTACCCAGCCAAACCTTAATGCTCGGCAGAGGGGGTGGATGGAGTTCTTATGTGAGTATGACTTTGATGTCCACTACATCAAGGGGAAAGAGAACGTTGTTGCAGATGCCTTGAGCAGGAGACGGCATGATATCCATTCTATGACTACAGGCACAGATTTGAGGGGTCGGATCCTCTATCATCTTCAAGAAGATGAGTGGTATACTGAGGTTTGTGAGATGATTCGATCCCAGAGACCCTTGGAGGGGAAGTATGTTGGTTATACTTTAGAGTCTGATGGGCTTCTACACCATCGAGAGCATATCTATGTACCTTCTACCAGAGATTTACGTGCATTCATTATACTTGAGGCTCATAGAGCACCATATGCAGCACATCCCGGGGTTAAGAAGCTACATGCAGATTTGAGACAACTGTATCATTGGCCAGGCATGAGATTGCAGATTGCTGAGATAGTGGCCAGATGTCTTGAGTGTCAGTGGGTTAAGGCAGAGCACCGCCATCCTGGAGGACTCCTACAGCCACATGATATTCCAGTGTGGAAGTGGGAGGTTATATCCATGGACTTTATAGTTGGTCTCCCGATGTCTTCCCGACACCATGATGCTATTATGGTGACAGTGGACCGGTTGACTAAGGTAGCCCACTTTTCTCCAGTTCGTACTACCTTTACAGCACCTGCAGTAGCCCAAGTGTTCTTACGAGATATTGTCAGACTTCATGGCATACCTCATAAGATCATCTCCGATAGAGACTCTCTTTTCACCTCATCCTTTTGGAGAGAGCTTCAGGCAGCATTGGGCACTAGGCTCAATTTCAGTACAGCCTATCACCCTGAGATAGATGGGCAGACCGAGAGGGTCAATCAGGTTCTAGAGGACATGCTCCGCATGTATGTTATGGACCATCAGACTAGGTGGGAGGAGTACCTACATCTTGTGGAGTTTTCCTATAATAATAGGCATCATGCATCTTTGGGAATGCCTCCTTTCCAGGCATTATATGGTAGACCTTGCAGGACCCCACTGAGTTGGGATAGGATCGAGGACAGAGTTTCCATTGGTCCTAAGTTAGTTTGAGATATGGAGGAGTAGATCACCTTGATTAGGCAGCGTCTCTTAGAGGCTCAGGATATACAAAAAAAGTATGCAGATGTGAAGAGGATAGACTGAGCCTACCTTGTGGGAGACAGAGTCTTCTTGAGAGTGTGACCGTACAAGAGTCCAATCCATTTCGGAAAAGGCTCTAAGCTCACACCTCATTTTGTTGGTCCATTTGAGATCCTAGAGAGGATAGGGCCCATTTCTTATCGACTAGCCTTGCCACCTAGCCTGTCATGCATCCACGATGTGTTTCATGTATCGGTATTGCGGAAATATATCTATGACGAGTCTCATATTATTGATTGGGATGCCTTGCAGGTGGAGTAAGATGGCCATCTGGCTCTGGAGCCCATTCACATTTTGGCTCGACAGACGTTGGGACTTCGAGGCAAAACGCTGGACCAGGTTAGGGTCCAGTGGGATTGCTATGATGAGGTCACAGCCTCATCGGAGGATTCAGCACCGATGAGGGCACAGTATCCGCACCTCTTCGATGAACTCCAGGAGGATGTTCATGCCTAGAGGGGGTGGATGTGAGGCCCACTTTTGGCCCACATAGTGATCCTATTTTATAGATATTAGCCTATCATTTTGATTATGTTTTTAGAGATACTTGGACTTTGTCGACTACTGATATACTATGTTGACTCGTTAGACTATTCATTTTGATGATTCTGCATATGGGATCCATAGTGTGTGTTGATTTGGTTTATGTTATTATATGATGTTTTGTGAACCCGATGATCTTGATGATATTTGAATTATGCTATGGAATTTCATTTGAATTATGCAATGTAATTATGAATATTATATGCAATTGAATGATTATTGTTATATCATGTATGTTTAATGTATTGGTTTCTTCTTTGAATTACTGATGTTGCACTGAGGTATTGCAGGTGGAAGGACCATGGAAAACACATTCGAGGAAATCACTTTGAACGTAGGGCAACCAGTTAAACCAAGGCCCCATCTATTAAGAGACCTAAGGCCTCATTGTTAAGTATTTTATTCGTAACAGTAATCTGAAATGTATGTGTGTATTAATGTTATCAAGGTATGTCGAGTGTTGTGTGAGAGCATATGCTAGGAGTTTTAGGAAAATATTAGCATGCCTTTTTGCCATAGGAACTATAATGCAGTTTCCATTTCCCATTCTCGATCTTATTCCTAGAAGTGAATTTAGAGGGTTAATAGTGGCTTTAGAAAGTGGTTTTATGCCTTATTAGTTAACCCATTCTATCTACCCATGGGTTAGGGGTATTTTCACCTTATTAATAGCCTAAAATTGACTTTTTGACCCTTTTAAAAATTCATGTGCAACCTTGGACGAAATTGCAACTTGCTTGAAAGGGCCTAATTAATGAGGTTTGTTGGGGTAGGTTTTAGAGGCCTTTTTAGAGGAATTTTGGCAAAGGATAGGGCATTCACCCATTCTCTATCTTTAGAGAGTTCCAGAAAGTTAGAGGTGAAAGCTTGGAGTTTTGGAATAGGGCTCAACAATCCTTCCATAGCATTGGACTTGAGATAGGAAAGATTGCTCTCATATGGTTTTAGAAGTTGTATATGTTTTGTGTTGATGTTTTTAGCTCCCCATGGTTGGTCATGGAGGAAGCTTGCCTTGTTTCATGTTGTGTTTTAGCTTCCCATGGTTGGTCATGGTGAGAGCAAGCATGCAATGTATTTTCTTATGTAATTGGATTTTGGGTTGTATCTCTTGGACTCACTCACCCTTGGGAGGGAAGAGAAGTCAAGAGGGGGTGTGGAAATGGAGGCAACTCCATGTGTAGAGTCTCCTCCATGTGTGAGGAAAGATGAGCTTGGGTGAGTGATTTTCCCCAAGAAACCTTGCATTTAGCCCTTGTGGCAATGGGGGTATAAGGAGGAAAGAATGGCCATGTGAGCCTTGTATGAAATAGAGATATTTGGGTCAATGTGTGGCCTTGTTTTTGTTATGCAATGGTTATCTCCATGGTTTGTCCACCCACACCCCATAAAGGATATTCATGGAATTCCTTAGTTTTCACCTTGAGGGATTTTGGGTTTTTCATATGGTTATGTTCTTGTTGTGTTTTGTGTATGAGTGTTTGTTACCCATTCATTGTGGTTTCCCCAAGCTCGGGGGTGGCCTCATGAGAGGCCTAGGATGGGAGGTGAGCATCCCATGGTTCCTATCCTATTTGTTCATATCAGGTTTTGAAGTCAAGATTCAAGTGAATGAAGTTTGATGGAGTTCAATTTCTTGGTTATGCTTGTTGGAAGAAACCATACTTTGATGTATGAGCATTATTGTAAAATGTGAATGGTGTATTCAATCACTCTTTTGGCACACTTTGTTTTAGTATATTGTAATGATATGGAGGAAGAAAGCTTGCTGTTTATATTTATCATTCATTGTAATTTGAGTAGCTTATGAAATGGAGCAAAGATGTGTATTCACTTGAAATGCATTCTCCTATTCTTTATGAAGTTGCAATGGTATTGTTGAAGTAGAATGAACAATGTTATCTCCTTCCCTTGAATGTAAAGAAAGACAATATGTGAGGTGTTCTTGGTTAATTCCAAAGAGAAGCAAGTTCTAACTCAATGTGATTATATAATTGTGAAAGATCATTGTATGCATTTGATTTTTGTATTGCAATCAAGAAGGAAAATTATCACCTCTCTTAGATCTCTTCAATTTGATATTGGTAAATTGATGTTTTAGATGGTTGAAGAAATAATGGTATACTTGGATTTGGATTTTGTATGGAAAGCATTACATTTACTTTGTCAATTGAATTGCAACAATATTATGTACTTTATCTCTTCCTATATTTCTGCAAACAAATTGGATAGCTTGTTGATCCATATGGATTTAGGAATAAAAGACTAGATAGAATTTGAACTGAAACTTAGCAATTATCCCATTCAAAAGATGACTATATAATGCATTCGATTAGTCTAAATTCCTCCTTAACCATATGCTATGCACTTAAAACAAAACATTCAAAATGAATTAAATCATGTGGAAATGTAGAGAAAACACTATCTTATCAAGATGGTTATGTTAAAATGAGCATGTTTGCTTCAGAATGTATCTATATTAGATGACCAAATTAATCTATAATAACCCTTGTAATTAATAATCCTATTATAGACTATTGACATCTTAATGTTTAAATGAATACAAATTGATCTATGTTGGAATATTAACTCAACTTGCTAAGGAAGAAGTAATGGAAAAAAAAAGAGATCATAATAACAGCGCTTTTGAAAATAGCACTTCCCAAAATTTTAAGAGAGCAAAATGCTCTCTGGATTTTGTATGGGATAAAAATCCCATACAAAATCTTACCACAGTCTTTTTAAAATATTAAATCTTGCCACCTATGTCATAGCAATTAAATAAACATTAATTCAAAAATATCATCCCTTACCTTTTTAAGTCTTCCCCCTTTTGCTAGGCGCAGGTGTTGGATGCAAAGTCTATGCCATTAGTTCCAACCTTTTCATTGATGGGATGGTGTCCTTGGTGACACATCAGCAAGACTTCTTGGTTAGTTTTAAAAACATATCTTGTCTTCAAACTCACGCAGCTTTTGGAGGAAGTTGAAAACTTGTAATAAAATTTCCTTTGTTTTTGGACTTAGCATTGGGTAGGTGGGCTCTCTAAACCCTGGTCATTATTGTAATCCTCCTCCCAAAGCACACCTCATCCTCTTTAGATATGCGCTCCCCTAGCCTTCATGGGATGTAGACTCCTCTTGGCACGTGGATGAGGGGAGAATAGAAAGGGGAGATGGGAGTTAATAAGGGAGATAGGGTAGGTAGTATGTGTAGGATATTTAGTAGGTTGTTTTGATAGGAAGTTTGAGTAGGTTAGTAGATAAGATTATTTAGTAGGATATTTATTAGATTAGCAGATTGTTAAGTTAGTTTAGGATTTTAATTAATTATGTTATCTTGAAGATTAATGTGTTGTTAATAACAATAGATAGATTTTATGTAAAGCAATTTTATTATCTAAATAGTATGCACATATTATTAGTTAATATATTATAATTTAATAATTGATTAATAACTATATTAATTAATTATTATATTATAATTATTAATTAATAATATATAAAATATTTAATTATAATCATTAACTAATGTTACCTTTAAATTCTTTAATTGGCTAAAAAGTACATTGATTAAATGGGTATGACGTAATTATAGATTGAATTAGTATTATATATTTGAAATTGGATATTGAGGAAAACGTCAATTTATTTTCATATTGAATAGTATCATAAGTTGGTAATTTTACCATCACAAACAGATTGGTCTCGATATGAGCATAATTGGGAATTGGTTAACCTCACTATAGAATAACACTAACATTATCACTTTTATCCTTCTTAAAAAAAAAATTTTGGGTTGTGTTTTGCCCTGAAATTTTGGGCACCACACCTAGCAACACATGTACTATTGTGAAAATCACAACAAATCTATTTGCTGCTGGGTCTAGCTCCAAGTATTGCTTTGTCAAATATGTATGTTTTTCACTTGTGCATATACCTTCTATGATCAACTCTTATATGTACAGGTGATGCACATTTAGATTTGCCTAAGTAGTACTTTGAGTAGTCCTCCAACACATGTATTATTGTGAAAATCATCACAAGTCCATTTGTTGGAGGAAATCTCATAGTACACATGTTTGGAGGCTAGGTTTGAAGGAAACAAGAGAATTTGAAGAGTCATGAGTCTTAAGATTGTACTTAATATAGCCAAGCTTCATTCAATGGTACATTCAAACATGAAACAAACCATTCTTAAACTAGATTAAACTAGTAAACCAAAGGACATGCTTTTACTACTAAGTCTCTGTTTGTTGGGCATATTGATTATAAGTACTTGACATATATCACACTAATTAAGGTTGGTAGGATGATTACGCCTATCCTGAAAAAAGACTGTCAAATCATTATGCTTTCAAATCAATTACCTATCGACGTATCCCTTGCGAGGGAGAGAAGACAAACACATAAAGGACATGCACATAAACATGAAAATTGAAAAACTTAAATGGAATACACCAAGAAGTACCAAATGATGAATTCTCAATTGTTGTAATGGAAAAGCAATATCAAAACCATCCATTTCTAGAACTTGATTTTTCTATAGTCCTAATGATTTTTCTTATTTCTTGTATGTGCTTGGTGACATGATTTTGAACATTGTCGACATACTTAAATGGAATACACAATACCAAATGATGAATGCTCAATTGTTGTAATGGCAAAGCATCAGAACCGTCCATTTTTAAAATTTGATTTTGTATAGTCTTAATTATTTTTCTATAGTCCTAATGATTTTGAAAATTGTTGACAAAGAGTGTTTCTTGTTTTTATTATAGTATAAATGATTTTTCTATAGTCGTAATGATTTTTCTTATTTCTTGTCTTTTGTCCCTTTTTTATTTCCTATGTTTGTGCTTCGTGATAGGATTTTGTCACCTTCTTTTGATGGTATATTTCATTCAGCCTATGTGGAATACTATTTTGTTCACTATTTTATTTCAGCTTCATATTTCTTTCATTTTTCATATACACAGAGACTACACATACTGATAAAAAAAATGAGCTATTTGATTTAGGTTTACTTTTCATTATTGTAAATGGTTAATATTTTTGATAGTACTCCTTGGTGTATTTCATATAAAAATAATCATATAAAAAAATAAATCTAGTAACGATGGTGCAGTGCATTATTGATATAAAGGCTTGATGACTCTTGTCAATGTGCCAAACTGTCAATGTGGTGGTGGGCAGTGTGTGTTGAAGACTTCACAGACACCAAACAACCCTGGATGACAATTTTGGTGCTGCCCAAATAGAAAAAAAGGTTACTAATGTGTATATATTTAATGTTTCTAATGTAAATACTATTCATTATAATATAAGAACTAATGTAGACTACGCATCACAGGGAAATAATGGATGCGGATACTTTAGTTGGGTTGATGACAACTCATCTGCTTCTATTCGCCCATTTCCACTTATCCGTGATGAAGGATTTGAGTGCAAATGTGTCAAGCTAGGGAAAATTCTGAAATTATATTTTTACGATGCCTTCTCTATATTGTAATCGCATATCTTTGTTGCGACCATATGCAGAGATGAACTCAGGAATTGGTTAGTTTAGTATTTTCATATTGTAACTAATATTTTAATATGGATATGATGTAACTTCTCTTTGCCTCAAGTGTGCATATATATGGTTTACATCTTTTTTTAGAATAATTATTCATGTTTATGGCTCAGGTGAGCCCCAATCTACTATCAATCACATGATTTAATGTATAGTCTTTTCTTGGTTATTCCATTTGTTCCTTGACCTTGACTATGGATTGACTATCATTTTCAATCTTGAGTGAGGCTTTGTACCATGCACCATCCACAGATTTGTACATAACACTGATTTATGAATATAAATAACACATTGAACATAATCTACAAATGTTGCATGGTATGAAGTCTTGCTAAAGTTTGAGCATCCTCCCTTTATTCTAGTGAGGGATTGGAATGAGTTCATTTTGGATGCAAAGGAGAAAGGTGATACTCAAAGAGGAATTACACTAGCAAATGAGAGAAGAAGGTATAAACATTTTAATAGATTTTTATTATTAAATAATGAAATTTGCATATACTAGTGTTCTAAGCCTCCTCATTACATGATTTAAGATCTTAGTCCATGGACAAATTAAATTAGACTTACTATCCAAAACACATAAAAAACATGCACATAAACATGACAACTGAGAAACATAAATGTAGATTTCACAATAGCTGAGAAACATAATTATAGGCATCATAGTCACAATCTTTTGGAGAAAACATAATTGAGTTGTGTACCCAAGTGATGGAGAGCAACTTCTACACCCCCGATTCCATGTTGAATACATCTATTGGAAGACCTTGTATTCATGTGCAACAAATGTAGTCAACTTGGAATTGGAGGTGCAGGAGTTGCTCTCTATCGTCTGGGTATACAACTCAATTAAGTTGTCTCCAAAAAATTGTGACCACGATGCCTACAATTATGTTTCTTAGTTGTTGTGTCTTAGGACCCCTTATGACCCTTTACGACCATTTATGATCCCTAAGAATACATCTTAGAGGTCTTAAAATGTCGTAAAGGGTCATAAGAGGCTCCTAGGAGGGGCTAGATGAGCTTCCACCTTCACATGGTTGGCCCTATTAAGTAGAGAATGTTATACTCTTATTGAAACAAAGAGAAGCTCAACAATTTAAGGTCTCAGTCCATAGACAAATTAAATTAGACTTACTATCCAAATTGGTACATTAATGAGAATTAATGATAGGCCAAAGTTTTTAGATTCTGAGAAGATGTATATGCAGTGAAAATCCAAAGAGCAGATATAAAATACTTGAAGAGAAGAATTTCTCATCTAATGTGTGAAATGAAAAAGTGTCTACCTTCAACCTTTTTCAAAGCAAAAGAACACTACCTCATACACCAAGTTGAGGAGATTGAAATGTGTGGACCCGTACACACTCGGTCAATGTGGATGGTTGAGAGGCACCTAAATTTTTTTATGGATCCATCACAGTAAGTAAGCTAAATAGATGATATTTCAAATTTAATTATTTACCAATTAGTTTATTTGATGTTAAGTTCCAACATAAAGTGAGAAAATTTGTTTTAAGTAAGAAAACAATGATAACATGAATACGTATGAAATTAAAATGCAACCTACCGATTCTTGCTGTACACAACTTGTGTGTGTTGATGAAAATGAGGATGTGCATCATAGTAATACAAGTAAACATCTTAAATTGATTGGTGTAGTAATACAAATTTAAGTGCAATTGGTGTTTGGATTAATGTAACAATTTGTATTGTAGCTGTAGAGAGAATAGAGGTTGTTGTTAAGGAGTAGGTTGAGGTTGAGGTTGAGGTTGAGGCCAAACAAACTGACCCCGATGTTGATGATGTGACTAGATCAGGTAAAGAGCTATACGATTATGGCCTGTAAAGTACTGAAATAATTTAAAATGTTTTTATTGTTTTTAATTATAATAATTTTTTTTAAATTTAACCCTTTTATATGTTATTGCAGATGATCCCCTTTTGCATCAATAGAGAACTAGGTATGCATTGAGATCTAATGAGAGGGTAGATGATCATCTTGATGATATCAATACTCCTCTTAATGATTACTTCTTAAAAACTAGAAATCAAAAGAAAAAAAAGAAATGATTGTCATCTATGCACCTTAATTGATAACGATTGATTTTTATATTCCAAATAATTTAATTATGTTGTATTGAATGTTCATAAATTTTATAATGTGTTAATGAATGTTATAATGTGATAATTAATGAATGTCACATTTTATTAATGTGTGAATGAATGTTAATGAATGTTATCATGTGATAATTAATGAATGTTACATTTTATTAATGGATGAAATAATGAATGAATGTTAGATGTTAACAGGGAATTTAGAGTGATGTTAGTGGGGGAGGGGGTGGGGCCAAATGGGCTTCCACCTTCACGTGGTTGGTCCTATTTAGTACAGAATATAAAACTATTCTCAAAACAAAGTGAAGCTCAATAAGTTTGTTCCTTATATAGGGTCTCAAGTGTAGCCTTTATCCCACTCTCAACATTGCAAGGCTTCAAGTGATGTTCTGAGATTGGTTTATCCATCTCCCACTGACATCTTGTCTTTCTCCTAAGAACTCTCACTAAGCTCTGATACATGGATGAGTAGAAGATGTCCCTTGCAAGCTACACATATATAATATGGTAGATCTAGGGAACAAATGTACTACAACATAGAATGAGTCAACTTGAATCTATAGTTTCTTCATTCACAATGAAAATTCAAATTACAAGCCATATTTTAGATTTAATATTCATATTCATCTTCATCATGATCATAGCTAGCATGATCAACATTTGGCTCAACTTCATTTGAACCAAACTCCATGTCAGGTACCATTATAAGGCATGGAGTGTGGTCATACCCACGTTACCATAATAATGAGTTAGCCTATAAAATTATGAATAAAATACTGTAGGTGCACCTGGGATTGGCCTAGGCACCCAAGTTCCTACCAAAGGAACCCAAGTTGAACCCAGAGGAGAACAAAAGTAGAACTGGAACCCAACCTCAAACAAAGAACTAGATAACTTGTCTTTTTTCTAATTCAAGTTTATTTCTAAATTCTTCTCTAATTCCAACTTGATTATTCCATTTTTTTTTCCAATTTTCCTTCTTCCTCACTCCAAATTATGTTATGTTGTTATTTCCTTTTACTAATTGTGCTATTTCAAGGATCACCACCCATGACTTGGTTAAGATGATGAATGTTATCAATGCCTTTATTACCAAGGAATCACCGCCTGCCATTAATGAATATTAATGATCATTGTTTCCTAAGGGTAATCATTGTTTGTGTATGCTGATCACCCAAGTATTTGGCTATGATTTGCATGCTGTGAGGTTTGTCAAAAGTGGGGGTATGACATGTTGGTTGGATTATAACATATTGACACTTACACCATGAAGAAGACAAATGATTAAATAGAAAGAGAGGACCAAATGAACCATCTTGTGGTTAGTCTATATCACATTGAGAAACAATGTCAAGACTCAAGAATCAAAATAATCAGAAGTTTCTTCAAGACCATGAATGATCAACAACATTCCATCAGAAAACAAAACACTAATCTATGTTATCATTAAGCCATAAAATATGTCTTTAAAGTTTAGAAGCATCACAAAAACTTTCAAGAAACATATTACTATCCAAAATATGTCTTTAAAGTTTATTTCTAATGATTATGATGATTTTGATGTTGATGTCTATAATTTATTTCACTTACTGATGCTTGCCTAGATTGAATTTTGAATTTCCCGGCTGGAGAACGCTTTCAAAGTTTAGGGTCTATTCTACATGATACTCTTAGTTACAACTCAAATGCAACTCAACATATTTTTGATGCTAGGCAACCCACTACATAAACTCATGCACAGGTGAAATTCAATGCTATGAATCTTGGCATTGTTAATGTTATTACTTTTCCTCACATTTCATATTTGTGAAAATGTTTCTTGGCACTATCTTCTTTTTCAATTCCTATATTTGAAGCTTTTTAGATCATTAACTTAAGCATTACATGTCTTTGTTCAAATTTTATTCTAAAACTATATTATATCTTATTCTTATTACAATGTTATTTGTTGTGGGGCAGGAGGTCAATCTTCATTGTCTTCATTGTGGGGGACAATGAAGATTTCTCTAACAAATAGCAGGTTTTCTTTAGTATCTTATAATAACATGCTAAACTGATAAAAGTGTAATGGGAATTTAATTTGCAATTACTAATAGATTAAGCATGTTATTACTATGCTTAATGTTCCATTTAAATGCATTTAACACAAGAAACAAATTTACAAAACTAAACTAATGGCATGTTTACAAAAAATATGTGTTGAGAGTTTGCTCCTTGTTTAATTTTAACTGTTCCCACACAATCCACTCATACAACAGTGAAATGTTATGTGGAAGGGATGGTTGATAGTGTTCCTTGAGGGAAGGGGGATTGTGAAAGACTTGTTATGATTGTATTGTGTATTTCCAATATGTTTGGATGTATGGCAAACAAGGAGAATGAAGGATCACTCACTGATTGCATGATAACCCAGTTTTGAAGGGTCACTGGTTGAGGGGACAGTTAAGGTTCGGATGATTGGGCCATTGGAGGACCCTATTTCTTTTTATTAATTTCTATTCAAATTGGATGCATGGATTTTTTGTGAATTATTTGTTGCTATGTATCCTGCAACTGCATCTGTAAATATGCATATACTTCTCTAGGGTTGTAAGCCGCTTAGAGATCAAAATAGAGAAACTAAATCAAAATCATTATGTGTCCTATTTCCTTTTAACAAAGTCTCAACTATCAATGATACAATACATTTGATTCCCTAAGCTATCAATACAAATGATGCCTAGCTAGAAGCTCACAAGCTGTCCATTTGATAACCACAGTCAACATTTCAAAAAAATGGATATCCTTGAGCACAAGCACCAATAACATCAAATAATGGAGTTAAAGCATGGGCTAGGGCATGACACCAGTAGAATGTGGTCATTTCAGTGATAGCAATATACAATGGCATCATTAAATGGGCCAGTAATATCAACAAATGTGAATCCAAACATTTGAAAACCAATGGCATGTTTACAATAAAGGTCTAATAGAACTCCCAATAATTCTTAAACATACTTTATCTGATATGATGAATTCTTAAACAATTAAGGTTGGATTATACATATTTATCACACATTTTTTTGTGTGGTACAAGGAAGATTTGGTGAGGTCAAATCTTCCTTCGTGCTAGCAGTCTATAGAATTAGACCTTTATTAACAATTGATCATATCAGATAACTAGTATGTTTAAGAATTGTTGGGACTGGTCCTTTGGTGTGTATTAAACATAATAGAATTTTCAGCATATTATTATCATTCTATTTATTTGTTGTAAACATGCCATTGGTTCAGTTTTGTAACTTCACTATTGTATGAGTGGATTGTGCAGGAACATTTAACATTAAACAAGGAGAAAACTCCTCAGCACATCTTGGAAACCATCGAATTCAATAATAAATGAAACCTAACACCAAAACTAGTCCTTCCATTCACTTCTAGCAAGAATAAAGCATTTAATCCATTCAACATTACATATAATCATTAGATAGTTACATTTTTTGACTGTGTAGAGGAACAGTCATGACCAAAATGATAAAAACTACTTTCACCCTTGCACAAGCTATTCCAAACTTCAAGTAAAATGAGAAATATGCTATATCAAATCATTCATATTCATAGTAACCATTCAAAGGATCATTTTGTCAATGAAACCTCTAACTATACCCCTGCGGTAGAGAAATGAAACCTCAAAATAGAGAAAGGAAACTTAGTTAAACTAATCTATGCCGCTGTTTGTGAGGGTAGAGTCATAATAAGTTCCTCACAAACCTCTCCAAACATGTAAGATGGTCTTTAAATAATTTATTGTTCTCTTCTAAACATTAACCAAATCAAACCTACATTTGAATCCACACACAATAACCCCAAAATGAAGGCTCTTGTATCCTTTAATGAATCTCAGTCACTCGTAACCTATGGAAAGTCAAACCAATAGTCTCCAAAGCATTCAATAAGTGATTGGATTGTATTTAATGCATGCCAAAGGACCAGTTGTATGAAATTGTCAATCACATAGCATTTCACTGTTGTATGAATGGATTGTGCGGGAACACTTAACATTAAACAAGGAGAAAACTCCTCAACACATCTTGGAAACCATTGAATTCAATAATAAATGAAACCTAACACCAACAGTATTCCTTGCATTCACTTCTACCAAGAATAAAGCATTTAATTCATTCAAAATTACATATAATCATTACATAGTTACATTTCCTGACTGTGTACTAGAGGAATAGTCACGACCAAAATGATCCAAACATTTGAAAATAGTGAATCGATATCCTTGAGCACAAGCACCAATAACATCAAATAATGGATATAAAGCATGGGCTATGGCATGGCACTAGTAGAATGCGGTCATTTTAGAGATCATTCATGATCAAATAAAATGCAATGCATTTGAAATTTGCAGTCGAATATGATGCCAAATGCTCAAAAGATGAAGAAATCACATACCTTCTCTCATGCTCAAATTTTTCTCCTTTTCTCCTACTCCTCTATCCAATCAAAATAAAAATGATGAGGCCATTTCACTTTTTTTTTCATAGCCAAATCTTCCTTGTACCACATGAAGAACATGCCATTGGTTTAGTTTTGTAAATTTGTTTTTTGTGTAATTAGTAATTGGAAAATTAAATGCAGATAACACCTTTATCAGTTTAATTAGCATGTTATTATCATATCAAATAAAGTATGTTTAAGAATTGATGGGACTGGTCCTTTTGCGTGTATTAAACATAATAGAATTTTTAGCATATTATTATCATTCTATTTCTTTGTTCTAAAAATGTCATTGGTTCAGTTTTGTAGATTTGTTTTTTGTGTTAAATGCATTTTTCATGAGGAGGGGTCTTCTTCTGAGGAGATTGATGAAGATTGTGCACCTCAAAAACCAATTCATAAGATGCCAATCATGTTTCCTATTCGATTATATTTTTGGATTGGTAAATCTCCTTATAAGTTTCATGTCCTTTCTTTTAATTACTATGGATGAGATATATATCTTACATTTAACATTCAACTTCTTTACATTTTAGAACATGTAATGTGTTTTTTAAGGATTTAACCAAATCAAATTTTAACATAAATCGAAAACACCAAACTGACATCTTGCCCTTTCAACTTGACAAAATATTTGCATTTGACCAATAACTGCAAGCAACTAAATGATAAATCCACATACCTGTATCTTTGTAAAATACTTGGAACATCAAAAAGATGGCTAAGTGGTTGCCACCATAATTTTTATCTACTGAATATGGGGAAAAAAAGCACCAAAAATAATCAAATAGAAAACATGATTGGTCATTTCAGAGAGCATTCATGATCAAATAAAATGCAATGCCTTCTCTTGTGCTCGATCAACTTTTACCCAGTCATTTTCTCCCACTCCTTTTCTCTACAATCGAAATAAAAATGATTTGGTCATTTTAAAATAGTGAATTGATATCCTTGAGCACAAGAACCAATAACATCAACTATTTTGATCTGTGGGTACCCTAATGTTGGCAAGAGTTCTTTTATTAATAAGATTACTCTGCAAGCTTGAAGAAGCGGTATATTTTGGCAAATGAAGAGTGGAAAGACAATGATATTCCTAAGATCATGGATGGACACAATGTTGCAAATAGAATGGGAAGACATCTTTCTAGTCTAGCCATGGATCCTTGGACAATTGGGGTAGGATCTAGACCCATGATAAAAATATGTCTTCCTTTCTATTGTGGAATATAGGCTCTACTGCTATAACAACGATAGACTATGATGTAGATATCACAACAGCTAAGAAACATAAATGTAGGCATCATGGTCACAATTTTTTGGAGACACAACATAATTGAGTGCTATTCCCAGATGATGCAAAGAAACCACTACTTTGCATTGTTTGGGAAAACCGGTCAATTATGTTGTGTCTCCAAAAAATTGTGACCATGATGCTTACATTTACGTTTCTCAACTATTATGTCCCAGGACCCCTTATGACCCTTTACGACCCTTTATG
>BSBK01010355.1:0-95000 GCA_027943335.1 Chamaecyparis obtusa | reverse complement strand
AGTAGAACTACAATTACAAAGGAGGAAAGATCATATAAGATATATGAAGGAGAATCTTTTCGGACCATGACATGGAGACCAAAAAGAATTAGTGCTACCATATCTCAAATCCAAGTAGATTACACAAGGAAACATTTATGAACAATAGCACAAGTACAACATAACATTAACAATGCATAGAAGAATAGAGATACATATAGAATAATTTGAACAACAGTTTTGATTCCTTCATCACCTTGTACCAACTGAGCAACAAGGATCGTATAAAATAATCTAACAACATTTAGCAAACACATTATGGGAGAAGTACAGTACACTAGGAAAACACACAAAAAAGCTACCATGAAGGACTAGCTAATCAAGCATGCCGCCTACTCTCCCCATCTTGTTGTATATCATTTAGGGAAGGTGGGTAACTCGCAAGAGGGACTATATCCAACTTAGTAGGAATGATAGCCAGTTCCAAACAAGGATCCTCTTGAGAATCACCATGTTCAACACTAGGTGTAAGAGTCAATTGTGATGAAAGCATATTAGGTAAATCAATGTTAATGTCAATAGTCTCATATTCATCATTAACATCATCAGTATCATCAAGAGTATCTTCTTCATTCAAATTAATCAAAATAGGATCTAAGATATGAATATAATCATCATAATCATGCATGTGAACATCATTATTAGTAACAACCTCTTCTAACACATCATGCATAGGTTTATCCAAGGAAGGTAGAGATCTTTAAAGAATAGAATTACGAGCTTTAGCACGAGCACACTACTTTTTATGGCGTTCATTAGATTGATTACGTTTTGATTTTTTTGAAATAGGTTGAGAACTAGGAGGAACAATGTTAGGATCCTTCATGAGTTATTTAGAAAGATCCATAGGATTAGAAACAATAGGAGAAACAATCATAGGATCTTTGATAGGTTCGGTAGAAGGAACTTGATTAACAAAACTAGAAGCCATAGTTAAAGGAGGTATAGAAGGTGTAGGTAAAAGACCATGATTAAGATCCACAGAAGATATGCTTAATTCAAGAATCTTACAATGTTTACAAGCTTGATATGATCAAAAAAATTATCAAGTCGAGGAGGACATGAATTAGGTAATGAAGGCCAAAAGAAATCAAGAGCAGCACAATCTCTAGGCCTGGAAGGTTGATATATACTATTATTAATTATCTTTATTTCATCATCATGAATGAACTTAAGACATTTATGGATAGGTGAAGCAACAACATGCATGGTAGTCAACCAAGGAAAACCTAGCTTAACTTGAAATTGATTAGAAGTAGGAACCACAACAAAGGTAGTGTTCACAATTTTTCCACAAAGTTCAACTGGTAAGGTAATAGAACCAAATGATGGATAAAGAAAACCATTGCAAGTTTGAATCCACACATCCAATGTATCATAAGAATCACATTGTAAGATTTTCATAAAAATATTTTCTTCAGTAATGACATTGACTAAAGATGCAGGATCAACAAGAAAACTACAAGTAGGTTTCTGAGAAATCCTAGCAGAAATATGAAGGGGACCATTAGGAGCTCTAATAGTCTTAGAATCATCAAAGGTAATCAAAATTTATTGAGGTCTTTTATTCTTAGGTTGTTGTCGAGGTTCAGGTTGAATTTTCAATTTAGGTTTAGGTTTTAGTCGAGATTGAACTTGAGATTGAATCTGAGGTTGAAGTTGAGGTTGAGGTTGAGGTTGAAGTTGAAGTGGAGATACAGATTGACCAACATGCTCCACTTGATTAAAAACATGATTGAGATCATCCATATTTGAATCATACACAATTTCCATAGCAGATGGTTGAGCAATAGTATTAGTATCATGCGTAGGTAAAGGATTCGTATAGATTTGAAGGTTTTGATTAGGAGGAGAGATAGATTTGTTCCCACTACTATCCAGATTGTCAACAGATAAAGCTTTAGAATCAATTAAGTCTTGAATCTTATGTTTTAAAGAATAACATTTCTCAGTATCATGACCATTATGATGATGATATTAATAAAAAGCATTTTGATCAAAAGATTTAGATGCAATCATAACAGGTAAAAGAGGTCGAATAGGAGGTAAAGTAATCATATTAGTAGTTATCAACCTATTCATAATAGCATGTAAAGATTCAAAAAGAGGAGTGAACGTATGATTTAATCAAAAAGTAGTGGATGCAGAAGTGGCATTGTGAGATGCAATAGCAACTGCATTCACTTGTTTATTTATCTTGACATAGTTGTTGAATTTTTTAAATTTGTTTGGATTAGGAGCAGCATCACTCTTATCAATTGGAATAGGAGCCATTGGAGTTTTTCTCTCAAATTGACTCACTTGTAATTGATAATGATGAAGCGTTGCACAAAGTTGTTGAAAAGTGTTGGATACAATTGTCTAAAGGACATTGTTGGATTAGCTATGTGTTGTCTTTGATGTCACACAAATGTCATATCATTTATCATTCTCAGTGTCTACCAAGTTTAATCAGTCAGCTAAGTAGTTCTTAGTGTCTACCGAGCTCAGTCGGTCAGCTGGGTGGTTTTTAGTGTCTACCAAGATCTCTTGGGTGTCTAAAGGAAACATGATAGGGTAACAGTGTTAACCGAGCCTCCTCGGTTATTGAAGGAAAAGTAGTGGTTACCGAGCTCTCTTGGTCTTTGAAGGATGTTACAGAATTCACTGTGGTTACTGAGTTCACTCAGTCACTGAAGGAAATCTTTTCAGGATTAATGTTTACCGAGCATGGTCAGCCTTTCAAAGGATATTTTATTATAGTTTGTTTATCTAAGCTGACTGTTATAATAATTATTTGTGCTGAATTGACAATCTAAATGTTAATTAGAATGGCATATATATAGAAGGTCAAGTGGTGAATATAACATATACAGCATGTAGAAATCATTTTGAAGAAAGGTATGTGTGAATTTTGAAGGATGGTTAGATATCCTTGAGGAGCAGCAAAGATTTACTTGATCAGTAAGGATCTAGTGCAGTAGAACAGAGATCTATATTCAACAATTCAGTTGCAGGTCATTCCATTATTACTCTCTTACAATTGTAGTAGTGATATCAAAATCTCTTAACCGAGTTGGTTTAATAACCATTTTGTAAATCCTCTAACAAGGTGACAGTTCTATTGAATTGTTTAAAGACCTCTTACAAGGCCACTCCTAGTAGGGTGATTAAATCCTCTAACAAGGTCACACCTAACAATGTGTTTTGTAACCTTTTACCGGGTTGGCTTCTAACCGGGCATCACTTTTGAAGAGTGAAAAATAGTAACTAGTTACATTGGTGGTTTTTCCCATATTGGGTTTCCATGGTAAATCTAGTGTCTCTTGTGTTCATGTTATTTTCTATATTCATGTAAGTTAATTAGTGATGAATGCTTAAGAATAGTTTAATTATTACACACTTCAAGGATCAAGTTTCAGCATTTCTCTATATATTTACCGAGTGGCACAGTAAATAATTTGTTAATATATTTAAGGGATCAGTGGTAATATTTTTGTGGTTAACTAATTCACCCCCCCTCTCAGTTACTGCATCTATATTTCCAACAATTGGTATTAGAGCTTTTGGTGCTTGCAAGAAGGGTTTCAAGGACCTAAGCTAAAGATCAGGATGTCTTACAAAAGAGAAATTCCAAGGCTTAACAAAAATAACTTTTCAGCATGGCAAGGTCTCATGAGACTACATCTAGCTTCCATTGGTGATTCAAGATGCAAATATATTGATCAAGAATATACAATTCCTACTGGCACATTAACTGTTGAAGACATTGCATAGAAGAAGAACCATAACACTATGATGATAGACATTGCATCAGCTCTTAGCTATGAAGAATTTGATGAAATCAAAGACTACACAACTGCTCATGAAATGTGAAACAAGCTGAAGAAAATCTATGGCGGTGATGACAATGTGAAGAGAGCCAAAGTAGAGAGCCTAAGAGGATAGTTTGATCATATGAAAATGAGAGAAGAAGAAAACATTACAAAATATGTTGAAAGGATCAAGACAAGTGTTAGTGCAATCAAAGCTTTTGGGGGAAAAATTGATGATGAAACTGTTATAAGTAAGGTTCTTAGAACATTACTTCCTATTTATGGAGTAAGAGTTTCTGCTATTCAAGAAAGAAGATGTGAAGAAAATCACAATATAACTTTGGATGCCTTAGTTGGAAGATTGACAACCTTTGAATTGGATAACTATGACAACTATGTTCCAACTTCTAAAAATATTGAATCAGCTTTTGAGGCCAAACTTTCACTCAAAAAAGGGAAGAAAATCCAATCAGAAAGTGAAGAAGAATCAGAGGAAAGTTTTGATAGCGACCTTGAAGTTATTGAAGCATTACTTGCAAAGAAGTATTCAAGAGGCAGAGGAAAATACAAAGGTAAAACTCCCTTAATCTATTTTTCATGTGAAGAAATTGGTCATATTGTAGCTAGGTGTCCAAACAAGCAAAGCAAAGATGAGAAGAAAAATTACAAGTACAATGGCAAGAAGAATTTCAAATCATTCAAGGATAAAGGTAAGAAAACATATTTTTTCGCTAAAGATTCGGATGATAGTGAAGAAGAAATTATTTTCATTGTTGTAAAAGATGAATCTGATAATGATGAAGATGAGATGGCACTTATCTCTCATATAAGCAAAAATGATACATGGATTATAGACAGTGGATGTTCACATCATATGACTGGTGACAGGACCAAGTTTGAACACTTTGAAAACTTTGATGGTGGTAATGTAAGGTTTGGAAACAATGAACCTTGTTGTATAAAAGGAAAGGGATGAATTTCACTAACCAAAGAACTTATATGTGATAATGCATATTGGGTTGAAGGACTAAAGCATAATCTTCTAAGTGTAGCACAACTAATTAGCATTGGATTCAAAGCTAAATTCATGAATGGCAAAGCAAGACTACTGGATGACAAAGGAAAACTGATAGGATCAGGCAAACAAACCAAAGGTAACCTATTTTATCTTGATCTTGGTGATTACTCATGTTTTATTGCTCAAATTGAAGAAAGTTGGTTATGGCACAAAAGGTTATGTCATGTAAATTTTGACAACATGATGAAAATAAGCAAATTCAAGAAACTAAGAGGTATTCCTACTTTGAAGAAACCTGATGTTGGTCTATGCAAGAATTGTCAAATTGGTAAAATGGGAAAGTCTAGTTTTAAAAGTAAAAACTATCAGTCTAAAGAAATTTTGGAAATTGTGCATACTGATTTATGTGGACCTATTGGAATTGAGAGCTATACCGAAGAAATTTTTTTTATTCTCTTTGTTGATGATTACTCTAGAATGATGACTGTTATGTATTTAAGAGAAAAATCAGAAGCATTTGAGAAGTTCAAATGGTATTTAGCCAGAGTAGAAAAGGAAATAGGAAAAAGAATAAAATGCTTGAGATCAGACAGAGGTGGTGAATTCATCTCCCATGAATTCAATAAATTTTGCATTGAAAGAGGAATCAAAAGATAGGTATCAGCCCCGAGAACTCCTGAGTAGAATGGAATAACTGAAAGAAGGAACAGATCTATCATGGATTGTTCAAGGACTCTAATGATTGAAAAGAACATTGCTATGAAATACTGGAAGGAAGCTATCAGCACTACAGTTCATACCTTGAACCAAGTACAGCTGAAAAAAGATACATTCAAGACTCCGTATGAACTATGGTATGGCTACAAACCAAATGTAAGTTACCTAAAAGTATTTGGTAGTAAATGTTATATCTTAAAAGAATCTAGAAAAGGAAAACTTGATGTAAAAAGTGATGAAGGAATATTTTTGGGATATTCTTACAAAAGTAAGGCATATAGATGTCTAAATTTGTCTACTCACAAAATCATAGAAAGTGCACGTGTGAGAATTGATGAGTTTGTAGAAAAGATGGAAGAAGAAAGAAAAAAGGAACTAGAGGATTACAAAAAATTTGTTTACATCGAACCTGATACATTGCCAGACACATCTGTCAATAAGGAAACTACATCTACCGAGCCCAGTATAGTAACCGAGTCACAAGAAGAAGTTCAGACTGAGTCACAAAGTACCAAGTCTTAGTCTGAAGCTACCGAGCAAGTATCTACCGAGCCCAAGAAACTTGAACCTAAAGATGAAGAAGATGACAATGTAACTCATTTAGGAAGCAAGGAACCTATATTGGCCAAGTATGTCAGAAAGCATCATAAACCAGATCAGATTATTGGAAACAAATTAGATGGTGCTATGACCAGAAGTAAACTAAAAGGTACATGTTTATTTGCTGATTTTGAACCTAAAAATGTCAAAGATGCATTGGAAAATGAAAGTTGGATTGAGGCTATGAATGAAGAAATAGAGAAAATAGAGAAAAATAAGACATGGACTCTTGTACCTAGGCCTAAAGATAAAAATGTAATTGGGACAAAATGGGTATTTAGAAATAAGTTGAATGAAGATGGTCAAGTATCAAGAAACAAAGCAAGAATGGTATGTAAAGGATATTCTCAAGAAGAAGGAATAGATTATGGAGAGACTTTTGCTCCTATTGCAAGATTAGAAGGTGTGAGGACTTTACTTTCATATGCAGCACATAAAGGATTTAAGGTATATCAGATGGATATAAAATCTGCATTTCTCAATGGTATTCTTGAGAAAGAAGTCTACATTGAGCAACCTAAAGGTTTTATTGATCCAGACAAAAGGGATATGGTCTGCAAATTACACAAAGCATTGTATGGTCTGAAACAAGCTCCTAGAGCATGGTATGAAAGATTACATAACTATCTTACTTAGATTGATTTCAAAAGAGCTAATGACAACAATAATTTATACATCAAAGAAGGATCAGATAACAAAATTGTTTTGGCAAAAATATTTGTGGATGATACTGTGTTTACAGGAAATGATGATCAGTGCAAAGAATTTTCAGAGCATATGAACAAAGAATTTGAAATGTCTATGTTTGGTCAAATAAAATTTTTTGTTGGACTTCAGATTCAGCAGAACAAAAATGGTATCTACATTACTCAGTCTAAATATATCAGGGAAATACTTAAGAAATTTGGTATGGAAGATTCAAAACCAGTTGGTACACCCATGTGTACTAGACTCAAGCTTACCAAAGATGATGATTCAAAAGAAATAGATCAGACCTTATACAGATCAATGATTGGAAAATTACAGTATGTAGTACACACAAGGCCTAATATTTCCTTAGTAGTTGGTATAGTGGCAAGATTCTCGGCTAAACCCAGAGAAAATCACATGATGGCAATCAAAAGAATCTTGAGGTATTTAAGGGGAACTGAAGATTATGGCTTGTGGTATAAATTTGGAGGCAATCTGGATTTAAAAGTGTTTACTAATGTTGATTGGGCAGGAAACATTGATGACAAAAAAAGTACAAGTGGTGGAGCATTCTTTCTTGGCAAGAGGTTAGTATCTTGGACTAGTAAAAAGAAAAATTGCACATCCCAATCCACAGTAGAAGTAGAATATTTTGCTGCAGGAGTAAACTGCTATAATATTGTATGGTTTAAACAGCTTTTGGAAGGCATGAAGGTTGAGATCAAAGAACCAGTTGTTATGTTTTGTGATAATACAAGTGCAATAAATATTTCAAAGAATCCAGTAATGCATTCCAAAACCAAGCACATTGCAATAAAATATCACTTTGTCAAAGAATTGGTGCAGGACAAAGAAATCAGATTAGAATATATTCATACAAAAGAACAAATTGCAGATATCTTCACCAAGACACTACCTAAGGATGCATTCTTATATCTAAGAGGCAAGCTAGGGGTCACTCCCCTGTCTGAGGTTCACTAAATAAAGTTTTAGTGATGCATCAACCAGAACATGTTGAAGATCAATTAGTTGATGCAACATAGTCAGGGAATCATTGCATATGAATCAGTACATAAGGTATATTGATATTTACCAAAACTGTGTAAGTTGTCTTTGGCATGTGTTGTCAAAGAGAGAGAGTTTGCTGTCATTTCAAGAAATTTCTAATAAGAATAATTTGAGAAGTTAAGAGGGAGAGTTCTTAGTCAGAAAGAAGTTTGAAGATGATGAGAATCAGAATGAAGCTAAGGATATGTTTCTTACTTTCCTCTGTAAAATTTCATTGTGCTATGACATGTTGTGTTGCCATCAATGCCAAAGAGGGAGATTGTTGGATACAATTGTCTGAAGGACATTGTTGGATTAGCTATGTGTTATCTTTGATATCACATAAATGTCATATCAATTATCACTCTCAATGTCTACCGAGTTTAGTCAGTCAGCTAAGTGGTTCTCAGTGTCTACCGAGCTCAGTCGGTCAGCTAGGCGGTTTTTAGTGTCTACTAAGATCTCTTGGGTGTCTAAAGGAAACATGATAGGGTAACAGTGTTAACTGAGCCTCCTTGATTATCAAAGGAAAAGTAGTGGTTATCGAGCTCTCTCGGTCTCCGAAGGATGTTGCAGAATTCGCTGTGGTTACCGAGTTCACTCAGTCACCGAAGGAAATCTTTTCAGGATTAATGTTTACCGAGCATGGTCGGCCTTTCAAAGGATTTTGTTATTACAGTTTGTTTATCTAAGCTGACTATTATAATAATTATTTGTGCCGACTTGACAATCTAAATGTTAATTAGAATGGCATATATATAGAAGGTCAAGTGGTGAATAGAACATATACAACATGCAAAAATCATTTTGAAGAAAGGTATGTGCGAATTTTGAAGGATGGTTAGATATCCTTGAGGAGTAGCAAAGATTTATTTGATCAGTAAGGATCTAGTGAAGCAGAATAGATATCTATATTCAGCAATTCAGTTGCAGGTCATTTCATTATTACTCTCTTACAATTGTAGCAGTGATATCAAAATCTCTTAACCGAGTTAGTTTAACAACCATTTTGTAAATCCTCTAACAAGGTGACAGTTCTATTGAATTGTTTCAAGACCTCTTACAAGGCCACTCCTAGCAGGGTGATTAAATCCTCTAACAAGGTCACACCTAACAGTGTGTTTTGTAACCTTTTACCAGGTTGGCTTCTAACCGGGTATCACTTCAAAAGAGTGAAAAATAGTAACTAGTTACATTGGTGGTTTTTCGCATATTGGGTTTCCACGGTAAATCTGATGTCTCTTGTGTTCATGTTATTTTCTTTATTCATGTAAGTTAATTAGTGATGAATGCTTAAGAACAATTTAATTATTACACACATCAATGATCAAGTTTCAACATTTCTCTGTATATTTACCGAGTGGCACAGTAAATAATTTGTTAAGATATTTAAGGGATCAGTGGTAATATTTTTGTGGTTAACTGATTCACCCCCCCTCTCAATTACTGCATCTATATTTCCAACAGAAAAGAGGTAAATTTATTAAGAAGAATCTTATCTCTAATATCCTTTTGCAAATTTGAAATAAACATATGTTGAATATCAATATCAGGAATAGGATAGGAAATCTAAGCATGCAAATGCTTAAATCTACCAATAAATTTAGTCAATTTCTCTTTAGCGCTTTGTTTACAATGCATCAAATCAGTCAAAGACACTTGCGAGCCAATATTGTTTTGAAATTGTTGAATAAAGACATTAGAAAGTTGTGGAAAGGAATCAATAGAATAAGGAGGCAAGGAACAATACCATTGTAAGGCCTTGTCCCGGAAGGTTCTAGCAAATAATTTGGCTAAAATCCTATGGTCATGAGCATAATCACTACAAAGGATTTGGAATGTTTTAACATGATGAACACGATCTCCTTTTCCATTATAATTTTCAAGACAAGGCATCTCACCTTGCTAAGGAATAGGAGTATGAATAATGTCTCAGGACAAGGGACTTCCCATGTCACATGTAGGAATACTAAACTTGTTTTGAGTTAAGGAAGCTAGTTGTTGTTGTAAGGATGATGTAGTTTGAGCCAAACTGATGATAGTTGAATCATTAGAGGAAATAGGAGGAGTAGCAACATTAGACACACTAGGTAAAGTGTAAGAAGCTACAGGAATAGAAGACACCAGTGGAGGAACACTAGGAACTATAGCTGGAAGTAGATTAGAATAAGTAGAAGGAACATTATGATATGAAGGTTGTGATGTAGGAAGGGACATAGGAGGAACACTCATAGGAATAGAGGGAACCTTCACAATCACCAAAGGAGGAGTATAGGTAGGAATATTAGGTAAAGGATTAGAAGAAGGTTCAATACTAGTGATAGGAGGAATCAACCCTAAATCTTGAGCTTCTTGAGCTAAAGGTTTAACATTTGAATGCACAAGGTGAGTAATACCACGCAAGAGCTTAACACCTTGATCACTATCATAGAGAACTTTCTTAAGAGCCTCTATAGCTTGAATGGAATCTTGATTATGGTTCTCTTGAATAAGCCAATTACCCATTTTATCAAGTTTAGTTGAAAGTTTTTGAACTTGTTCAGGAGGAACTCTTAAAGCATCATCCTCATCATGAGATGAGTGAGAAGATTTTTGCTCCATTGTAGGATTATAATCATGAAGAATCAAGTTATCATCTGGGATCCTAAGGAAAGGAGAGGAAGATTCAAGATCAAAGGCACCCATGAGTCTATGACTTCTTCTAACTAGAATGTTATAAGTAGGACTAGTGGTAGTAAAGCTCATAAACCAATGTAATGAAAATGAACTAAACTAAGAACACATAAAGCATGAATATGAAATCTAATTAACATGCAAGATCTAACACAAAGGAAAAATATAATACTAACAAGATAAAAGGATAGCACAATAAGGCATCCAATTTCACAATAAGAATAGAGAGGAATCTAACACCAAAAAAAAAAAAGAGAGTAAGCTAGTCGGGCTCACCAAAATGAATAGAGGTAATTTTGAATCACCTCTATATGTATAAGTGTGTGGGGGAAATATGAGATTCACTCCTAAATCCAAATTTCCAAAGGAGAGATCGAATTTGATCAACCAAAAGGTTAATTCACAATCGAATCAATCTATGAAGAATATGAAAGAGAGAGAGAAACCCTATACATTGCTATAGTTGGATTATGCTTGAAATTTGAAATAATTGAAATGAAAATACTAACCTTAAATTAGGGCATATCTGGAAAATATCATTTTTTGATGTCTATGTGTACTTTTAGGCAATTCTACAACCTATTCCAGACTGGAAATGCTGAGACAAAGAAAACCCATAAATCTTTCTCCAAGATGATCTCAGGTCGACTTTGACCCTCATAAAATGTCAAAGGCTAGATTCTTTATTTGAAGGTCGATTTTATCTCTGTTTGCAGATCTTAGAAGTTCACCAAAAAGGGTATCCAAATTCATTCTCAGATCAGGAATCCTGCAGCTGTACCTACAAGAAAATGGGGGTTTTTGTTGTATGGGGGGTTTGCCTTGGTCAAACCCTAGTTTAGAAATTAACCTTGAAATTGAATTGAAATGCAATGTGCATAAACAAAGTAATTGAAACAAATCACCTTGCTTATGTTGAAGTCCTTGTAGAGGATTTGAATCCTCAAATCCAAAAGTAAGAATGCTTCAATGGATGTAGAATGAATGTAGGATGTCTCTAATCAATTGCATTTGATCTTCAACACCAATCTTGACATGATCTTTGCATATGAGAAGGCTTGAATGAATGTAGAAGGATGGATCTTCAAAGGGGCTCCAAAGAGATTGAATCCTTCAGTAGCCAACAATGTATCTCATTGATGGATGAATGCTTGGACACTTGAATGCTTGAGAGCTTACAATTGCTTGAGATGAGATGAGATATGAAAACTTGATGTGAAAATGAGAGAGGAAGGCCTCCTTTTATAGTGAACTAGGGCAAAATCCTCTAGAGGGGCCACCTTGGAGAATTAAATCCCAATTACATCCTAACCTTTAGAAAAGATACCTAGATTAAATGGAATTAAAAGATTTACAATTCCAAAATCTGAAATGGCTGACATGGAGGGAGAAAAACAAATATCATGAAATCCCAATACCTAGAAATCAATGATTCTGGAAATTTGAAGGAAGGGGGCAAAATCAAGGTTGGGACTGACCTGATTAAGTTTGAGCTCAATCTTGACCTAGGAAGGTTTGAGCTCAATCCTAACCTAGAAAGGTTTGACCTTGAATCTGACCTTGGTCCCAGATCTAGTCAGAATTAGGACAGGTCTCGGGGATGCCTAGAGACCTAAAAATGATACCAGAACAGGATAGAATGCCAGGGATAAGCATAAAATCCTATGATGACATTAATGAAGGCTAGGAGGACCTATTTCTAAGTCCTACCTAAAAAATAGAGCCACAAAAGAGGGAAATTCAAGAGAATCCTTGAGATCCTATCCCTAATTTCACCTAGAATGAAGAAATCAACTGCAAAAAAGAAGTGGAAAGCGGGGAGAAAGCCAAATACATGCAAAAACTTGATCAAGGCGCATAACATGACCCCAAATCACTTACTCAGAGGGATAAATTCTCTTATAATGGAAGTCCTTCCATTTTAAGATGATACAATAATGTATTCAAAAAAATACCTGCACAGTTGATTTGATGACAAACAGTTTCAACCCAAGTCCTCTTAAAAGTATCCAGCATAGGATTTTTATAAAAACTCCTTGTAATGTCTGCAGTTTGAAAATACTAAATAAGTAGATGTCATTGGACCCCTAGGAAGTCCCCATGACCCCTTTTGACACATTTGAATGCTCAAGTGGGTTTGAAGGGGTTGTAGGACCCCTTAAGACACACTTGAGCATTCCAATTTGTCTATAGGGGTCCTAACGTGTGATAAGGCATACTAAGACCCCTAGGAAGTCACCATGACCCCTTTTTACACATTTGAATGCTCAAGTGTGTATGAAGGGGTTGTAGGACCCCTTAACTCACACTTGAGCATTCCAATATGTCCATAGGAGTCATGTGGACTTCCTAGGGGTTCTAACACGTGATAAGGCATACTAGGACCCCTAGGAAGTCCCTATGACCCCTTTTGACACATTTGAAAGATCGTGTGTTCGAAGGGGTCGTAGGACCCCTTATGACACACTTGAAAAGTTAAATCTATCCATATGGGTCATGCAGACTTCATAGGGGTCCTAACATATGATAACGTGTACTAGGATCCCTAGGAAGTCCCAATGAACCCTTTTGACACATTTGAATACTCAAGTGTGTTCGAAGGGGTTGTAGGATTCCTTAAGACACACTTGAGCATTCCAATGTGTCCATAGGGGTCATGCAGACTTTATAGGGGTCCTAACGCATGATAAGGCATATAAGGACCCCTAAGAAGTCCCCATGACCATTTTTGACACATTTGAAAACTCAAGTGTGTCTGAAGTGGTCATAGGACCCCTTAGGACACACTTGAGAGTTCCAATTTGTCCATAGGGGTCCCAACACATGATGAGGTGTACTACAACCCCTAGGAAGTCCCCATGACCCCTTTTGACATATTTGAATGCTCAAGTGCATCTAAAAGGGTTGTAGGACCCCTTAAGACACACTTGATGTGTCCAATGTGTCTAGAGGGGTCATGTGAACTTCCTAGGGGTCCTAACATGTGATAAGGCATACTAGGAGCCCTAAGATATCCCCATGACCCCATTTGACACATTTGAATGCTCAAGTGTGTTCGAAGGGGTCGTATGACCCCTTAAGACACACTTGAGCATTCCAATGTGTCCATAGGGGTCATGCAGACTTCATAAGGGTCTTAATGCGTGATAAAACATACTAGGACCCTTAGGAAGTCCCCAAGACCCCTTTTGACACATTTAAATGCTCAAGTGTGTTTGAAGGGGTCGTACGACCCCTTAAGACAAACTTGAGCATTCTAATGTGTCGATAGTGGTCATGTAGACTTTCTAGGGGTCCTAACATGTGATAAGTGATACTAGAACAACTACAAAGTCCCCATGACCCCTTTTGACACATTTGAATGCTCAAGTGTGTCCGAAGGGGTGGTAGGACCCATTAAGACACACTTGAGCAATCTAATGTTTCCATAGGGGTCATGGGGACTACCAAGGGGTCTTAACAGGTGATAAGGCATACTAGGACCCCTCGGAAGTCCTCATGACCCCTTTTGACACATTTGAATGCTCAAGTGTGTCTAAAGCAGTCGTAGGACACCTTAAGACACACTTGAGCATTCCAATGTGTCCAAAGGGGTCATGCGGACTTCATAGGGACCCTAACATGTGATAAGGCATACTAGGACTCCTAAGAAGTCCCCATGACCCTTTTTGACACTTTTGAACACTCAAGTGGGTATGAAGGGGTTGTAGAACCCCTTAGCACACACTTAAGGTTTCTAATGTGTCCATAGGGATCATGGAGACTTCATAGGGGTCCTAACATGTGATAAAGCATAATAAGACCCCTAGGAAGTCCCCATGACCTCTTTTGACACACTTGAATGCTCAAGTGTGTCCAAAGGGATCGTAAGACCACTTAGGATACACTTGAGCATACCAATGTGTCCATAGGGGTCATGGGGACTACATAGGGGTCCTAACATGTGATAAGGCATACTCAGATCCCTAGGAAGTTCCCATGACCCTTTTTAAGACATTTGAATGCTCAAGTGTGTCCAAAGGGGTCATAAGACCTGTTAAGACACACTTGAGCATTGCAATCTGTCCATAGGGGTCATGCAAACTTCCTAGGGGTCCTAATCTGTGATAAGGTGTACTAGGACCCCTAGGAAGTCCCCATGACCCCTTTTGACACATTTGAATGCTCAAGTGTGTCCAAAGGGATCGTAGGAATCTTTAAGAAACACTTGAGCATTTTAGTGTGTCAATAGGTGTCATGTGAACTTCCTAAGGGTCCTAACATGTGATAAGGCATACTAGGACCCCTAGGAAGTCCCCATGACCCCTTTTGACACATTTGAATGCTCAAGTGTGTCCGAAGCAGTTGTAGAACTCCTTAAGACACACTTTATGTGTCCAATGTGTCCATAGGGGTCACATAGATTTCCTAAGGGTCCTCATGTGGGATAAGCCATAATAGGACACCTAAGAAGTTCCCATGACCCCTTTTGACACATTTGAATGCTCAAGTGTGTTTGAAAGAGTCATAGGTCCCCTTAAGGTACACTTGAGTATTCCAATGTCTCCATAGGGGTCATGCGGACTTCCTAGGAGTCCTTACATGTGATAAGGCATACTAGGACCCCTAGGAAGTCTCCATAACCCCTTTTGACAAATTTGAATGCTCAAGTGTGTCCGAAGGGGTCGTAGGACCCCTTAAGACACACTTGAGCATTCCAATCTGTCCATAGGGGTCATGGGGACTTCTTAGGGGTCCTAACAAGGGATAAGGCATACTATGACCCCTAGGAAGTCCCCATGATCCATTTTGACATATTTTAATGCTCAAGTGTGCCCGAAGAGGTTATAGGACCCCTTAAGACACACTTGAGTAGTCCAATGTGTCCATAGGGGTCATGTGGACTTCATACTAGTCCTAACACATGATAAGGAGTACTCGAACCCCTAGGAAGTCCCTATGATGCCTTTTGACATATTTCAATGCTCAAGTGTGTTTGAAGGGGTTGTAGGACCCTTTAGGACACACTTGAGGGTTCTAATGTGTCCATAGGGATCATGGGGATTTCATAGGGGTCTTAATGAGTGACAAGGCATAATAGGACCCCTAGGAAGTCTCCATGACATCTTTTGACACATTTGAATGCTCAAGTGTGTTTGAAGGGGTTGTAGGACCACTTAGGATACACTTGAGGTTTTCAATGTGTCCATAGGGGTCATGGAGACTACATAGGGGTCCTAACACATGATAAATCATACTAGGATCCCTAGGAACTGCCCATGACCCCTTTTGACATATTTGAATGAACAAGTGTGTCCGAAGGGGTCGTAGGACCCCTTAAGACACAATTGAGCATTCCAATGTGTCCATTGGGCTCATGCAGACTTTCTAGGTGTCCTAACCCATGATAAGGCATACTAAGACTCCTAGGAAGTCCCCATGACCCCTTTTGACATAGTTGAATGCTCAAGTGTGTCCAAAGGGGTCGTAGGACCACTTAAGACAGACTTAATTATTTCAGTGTGTCCATAAAAGTCATGTAGACTTCATAGGGGTCCTAACAAGTGACAAGGAGTACTAGGACCCCTAGGAAGTCCCCATGATTTCTTTTTACACATTTGAGTGCTCAAGTGTTTTCAAAGGGGTCATAGGACCAGTTAAGACACCCTTGAGCATTCCAATGTTTCCATAGGGGTCATGCACACTTCCTAGGGGTCCTAACGCATGATAATGCATACTATGACCCCTAGAAAGTCCCCATTACACCTTTTGAAACATTTGAATGCTCAAGTGTTTCCAAAGGCATCTTAGGGCCCCTTAAGACACAATTGAGCATTCCAATGTGTGCATAGGGGTCACGTGGACTTCATAGGGGTCCTAATGTGTGAGAAGATGTACTAGGACCCCCAGAAAGTCCTCATGACCTATTTTGATACATTTGAATGCTCAAGTGTGTCTGAAGGGGTCGTAGGACCCCTTAGGACACACTTGATGGTTCCAATGAGTCCATAGGGCTCATGGGAAATTCATAAGGGTCCTAACGCATGATAAGACATACTAAGACCCCTAGGAAGTCCTCATAACCCCTTTTGACACATTTGAATGATCAAGTGTCTCTGAAGGGGTCGAAGGAACCCTTAGGACACACAAGAGGGTTCCAATGTGTCCATAGGGGTCATGGGGACTTTATAGAGGTCCTAATGTGTGATAAGGCATACTAATACAATTAGAAAGTCCCTATAACCACTTTTGACACATCTGAATGCTCAAGTGTGTCTGAAGGGGTTGTAAGACCCCTTAAGACACACTTGAGCAATCCAATGTGTCCATAGGGGTCATGCGGACTCCATAGGGGTCCTAAAATGTGATAAGGCTTACTAGGACCACTATGAAGTCCCCATGAGCCCTTTTGACACATTTCAATGCTCAAGTGTGTCCAAAGGGATTGTAGGACCCTTTACAACACACTTGATGTGTCCAATATGTCCATAAGGGTCATGTGGACTTCCTAGGGGTCCTAACACGTGATAAGGCATACTAGGACCCATAGGAAATCCCCATGAGCCTTTTTGACATATTTGAATGCTCAAGTGTCTCTGAAGAGGTCGTAGGACCCCTTAAGACATATTTGAGAATTCTAATGTTTCCATAGGGGTTATGTGGACTTCATAGGGGTCCTAACATGTGATAAGGCATACTAGGACCCCTATGAAGTCCCCATGACTCCTTTTGACATATTTAAATGCTCAAGTGTGTTCAAAGGGGTCAGAGCACCATTTAAGACACAATTGAGCATTTTAATATTTCAATAGGGGTCATGCAGACTTTCTAGGGGTTGTAATATGTGATAAGGCGTATTAGGAACCATAGGAAGTCCCCATGACCCATTTTGATACATTTGAATGCTCAAGTGTGTCTGAAGGGGTTGTAGGACCCCTTAAGACACACTTGAGCATTCCAATATGTCCAAAGGGGTCATGTAGACTTCATAGGAGTCCTAGCATGTTATAAGGCATACTAGGACCTCTAAGAAGTCCCCATTACCCCTTTTGACACATTTGAATGCTAAGGTGTGTCTGAAGGGGTCGTAGGACCCCTTAAGACACACTTCATGTGTCCAATGTGTCTATAGGGGTCATGTAGACTTCCTAGGGGTCCTAATGTGTGATAAGACATACTAGGACCCCTATGAAGTACCCATGACCCCTTTTGACACAAATGAATACTCAAGTGTGTCCAAAGGTTTTTTTTAGAACCCCTTAAGACACACTTGAGCATTCCAATGTTTCCATAGCAGTCATGCAGACTTCCTAGGGGTCCTAAAACATGATAAGGCATACTAGAACTCTTAGGAAGTCCACATTAACTCTTTTGATACATTTGAATTCTTAAGTGTGTCTGAAGGGGTTGTAGGACCCCTTAAAATAGACTTGATGTGTCCAATGTGTCCATATGGGTCATGCGGAATTCCTATGGGTCCTACTGCATGATAAGGCATACTAGGACCCCTAGGAAGTCTCCATGACCCTTTTTGACACATTTGAACACACAAATGATTCTGAAGCAGTTATAGGACCCCTTAAGACTCACTTGAGCATTTCAATGTGACCATAGGGAACATGTGGACTTCATAGGGGTTCTAAAGGGTGATAAGACATACTAGAACCCCTAGGAAGTCCCTATGACCACTTTTGACACATGATAATGTGTCCAATGTGTTCATGTTGACTTCTTAGGGGTCCTAACGCATGATAAGGTGTACTAGGACCCCTAGGAAGTCCCCATGACCTCTTTTGACATATTTGAATACTCAAGTGTGTTCGAAGGGATCGTAGGACCCCTTACGACACACTTGAGCATTCCAATATGTTTATAGGGGTTATGAAAACTTCCTAAGGGTCCTAACTTGTGATAAGGCATACTAGAAGCCCTAGAAAGTCCCCATGACCCCTTTAGACACATTTGAATGCTCAAGTGTGTCCGAAGGGGTCAGAAGAACCTTAAGACACACTTGAGCATTCTAATGTTTCTATAGGGGTCATGCAGACATCCTACGGGTCCTAATGTGTGATAAGGTGTACTAAGACCATTAGGAAGTCTCCATGATGCCTTTTGACACATTTGAACATTTAAGTGTGTCCGAAGGGGTTGTAGGACCCCTTAAAACAAACTTGAGCATTCCAATGTGTCCATAGGGGTCATGCAGATTTCATAGGGGTCATAACAAGTCATAAAACATACTAGGATGCCTAGGAAATCCCCATGACCCCTTTCAACACATTTGAATGCTTAAGTGTGTTCGAAGGGGTCGTAGGACCCCTTAAGACACACTTAATGTGTTAAATCTATCCATAGAGGTCATGCAGACTTCTTAGGGGTCCTAATGTGAGATAAGGCATATTAGGACCCCTATGAAGTCTCCATGACCCCTTTTGACACATTTGAACACTCAAATGATTCCGAAGGGGTCGTAGGACTCCTTAAGACACACTTGAGCATTCAGATGTGTCCAAAGGGAACATGTAGACTTAATAAGAGTCCTAACATGTGATAAGGCATACTAGGACCCCTAGGAAGTCCCCATGACCCATTTTAACACATTTGAATGCTGAAGTGTGTTTGAAGGGGTCAGAGGAATCTTAAGACACACTTGAGAATCCCATTGTTTCCATAGGCATCATGCAAACTTTCTAGGGGTCCTAACATGTGATAAGTCATATTAGGACCCCTACGAGATTCCCATGACCCCTTTTGACACACTTGAATGATCAAGTGTGTCCAAAGGGGTCGTAAGACACACTTGAGCATTCCAATGTGTGGATAGGGGTCATACAGACTTCCTAGGGGTCCTAACATGTGATAAGGCATACTAGGACACTTAGGAAGTCCCCATGACCCATTTTGACACATTTGAATGCTCAAATGTGTCCAAAGGGGTTGTAGGACCCCTTAAGACATATTTGATGTGTCCAATGTGTCCATAGGTGTCATGTGGACTTCATAGGGGTTGTAACATGTGATAAGGCATACTAGGACCCCTAGGAAGTCCTCATGACCCCTTTTGAAACATTTGAATACTCAAGTGTGTCCAAAGGGGTCGTAGGACCCGTTTGGACACACTTAAGTGTTACAATGTGTTTATAGGGATCATTGGGACTTTATAAGGTTCCTAATGCATGATAAAGTGTACTAAGATAGCTATGAAGTTCCCATGACACCTTTTAACACATTTGAATGCTCAAGTGTGTCTGAAGGGGTCGTAGGACCCTTTAAGACACACTTGAGAATTCCAACATGTCCATAGGGGTCATGTGGACTCCATAGGAGTCCTAACTCATGATAAGGCATATTAGGACCTCTGGGAAGTACCTATGACCCCTTTTGATATATTTTAATGCTCAAGTGTGTCTTAAGGGGTCGTAGGACACCTTAAGACACACTTGATGTGTCCAATGTGTTGATAGGGGTCATGTGGACTTCCTTGGGGTCATAACACATGATAAGGCATACTAGGATGCGTAGGATGTCTCCATGACCCCTTTTGCCACATTTAAACACTCAAGTGTGTCCGAAGGGGTTGTAAGACCCATTAAGACACATTTGAGCATTCCAATCTATCCATAGGGGTAATGCAGACTTTATAGGGGTCCTATCACATGTTAAGGCATACCAAGACCCATAGGAAGTCCCAATGACCCCTTTTGACATATTTCAATGCTCAAGTGTGTCCAAATGGGTCGTAGGACTCCTTAAGACATACTTGAGCATTTTAATGTGTCTATAGGGGTCATGCGGACTTCATAGGGGTCCTAACATGTGACAAGGAATACTAGGACCCCTAGGAAGTCACCATGAACCCTTTTGACACATTTTAACATTCAAGTATGTTCGAAGGGCATGTAGGACCCCTTAAGACATTCTTAATGTGTCTAATGTGTCCGAAAGAGTCATAGGGACTTCCTAGGGGTCCTAACATGTGATAAGGCATAATAGGACCCCGAGGATGTCCCCATGTCCCCTTTCAACACATTTGAACACTCAAATGTGTTCGAAGGGATCGTAAGACCCCTTAAGACACACTTGAGTATTCCAATGTGTCCATAGTAGCCATGCGAACTTTCTAGGAGTCCTAATACATGATAAGGTGTACTATGACCCCTAGGAAGTCCCCATGACCCCTTTTGACACATATGAATGCTCAAGTGAGTCTGAATGGGTCTTAGGACCCCTTAAGACACAGTTGAGAATTCTAATGGGTCCATAGGGGTCATGCAAACTTCCTAGGGGTCGAACACATGATAAGGAATACCAGGACCCCTAGGAAGTCCCCATGACTCCTTTTGATAGATTTGAATGCTCAAGTGTATCCAAAGTGGTCTTAAGACCCCTTAAGACACACTTGAGGCCGCCAATGTGTCCATAGGGGTCATGGGGACTTCATAGGTGTTCTAACGCATGATAAGGCATATTAAGACCCCTAGGAAGTCCCCATGACCTTTTTTGACACATTTGAATGCTCAAGTGTGTCCGAAGGTGTTTTAGGACCCCTTGAGACACACTTGATCATTCCAATGTGTCCATAGGGGTCATGTGGACTTCCTAGTAGTCCTAACCCATGATGAGGCATACTAGGACCTCTAAGAAGTCTGCATGACCTATTTTGACATGTTTGAACACTCAAGTGTGTCTAAAGGCTTCCTAGGACCCCTTAAGACACACTTGAGAATTGCAATGTGTCCATAGATGTCATGTGAACTTCCTAGGGGTCCTAACATGTGATAAGGCATACTACGACCCCTAGGAATTTCCGATGACCCATTTTAACATATTTGAATGCTCAAGTGTGTTTGAAGTGGTTGTAGGACCCCTTAAGACACACTTGATGTGTCCAATGTTTCCATAGGGGTCATGAAAAATTTCTAGGGATCCTAACATGTGTTAAGTCATATTATGACCCCTAGGAAGTCCTCATGACCCTTTTTGACATATTTGAATGCTCAAGGGTGTCCCAAGGGGTTGTAGGACCCCTTAGGACACACTTGAGAATTCCAATGTGTCCATAAGGGTTGTGGGGACTTCATAGGGGTCTCTCTCTCTCTCTCTCTCTCTCTCTCTCTCTCTCTCTCTCTCTCTCCACCTCTAGTGAACTATTCTTCAAAGCCTCCATTTTTGTGTAGCTAGGGTTTACGACACCTATAAAAGACACAACTATGCCCCTGTAGGGACTCATGCTCATGCTCATAATCATATTATTTTCATGCATTCCCTGACATTTAATACAAAGATTTAGCTTGACACCTTTAAAGACCTAAAAGAAATGAAAAATAAAATTTAGGCCAAAAATACATGCCGCATTTTTGTATGTAGTACTGTCAGCTTGAACAATCTAGATAGCTTCATCTGCTAAGGCACAAAGAACTTCATTAATGTCTACTTTGGGAGGAAGATTATCATTTCCATATTTTCATAAGCCCTAAAATATTTTCATTCTTTTTGCTCTCTCCCTCAGCTCTCTCAATTTAGTCCTCTCCCTCTCCACTACACTCATCTTAACCATCCTTATGTAATATTAAATAAAGATTCTCCAAAATTTGTATACAAAGACATCCTAGAGGAAAAAATGTGTCCAATGTGTCCATAGCGGTCATGCAGACTTCCATTTGATACATTTGAATGCTCAAGTGTGTCTGAAGGGGTCGTAGGACCCCTTAGAACATACTTGAGGGTTTCAATGTGTCCATAAGGGTCATGGAGACTTCATAGGGGTCCTTACATGTGATAAGGCATACTAGAACCCCTAGGAAATCCCCATGACCCCTTTTGATAAATTTGAATTCTCTAGTGTGTTCGAAGTGGTTGTAGGACCCCTTAAGAAATACTTGAGCATTTCAATGTGTCCATAGGGGTCATATAGACTTCCTAGGGGTCCTAACACATGATAAGGCATACTAGGACCCCTAGGAAGTCCCCATGATGCCTTTTGACACATTTGAACACTCGTGTTTTTGGAGGGTCCATAGGACCCATTAAGACACACTTGAGCATTCCAATGTGTCCATAGGTGTCATGGGGACTTCCTAGGGGTCCTAGCATGTGATAAGGTGTACTAGGATGCCTAGAAAGTCAACATGAAACCTTTTGACACATTTGAATGCTCAAGTGTGTCTGAAGGGGTTGGAGATGCCCTTAAGACAAACTTGAGCATTCCATTATGTCCATAGGGATCATGCGGACTTCAAAGGAGTCCTAACATGTGATAAGCATACTAGGACACCTAGGAAGTCCCCATGACCCTTTTGACATAATTAGACACTCAAGTGTTTCTAAAGGGTTTGTAGGACCTCTTAGGACACACTTGAGGGTTCCAATGTGTCCATAGGGGTCATGGGGAATTCATAGGGGTCCTAACACATGATAAGGCATACTAGGAACCCTAGGAAGTCCCCATAACCCCTTTTGACATATTTGAATGCTAAAGTGTGTCCGGAGGGGTCGTAGGACCTCTTAGGACACACAAGAGGGTACCAATGTGTCCATAGAGGTCATGGGGACTTTATAAGGGTCATAACATGTGATAAGGCATACTGGGACCTATAGGAAGTCTCCCCTTTTGACACATTTGAATGCTCAAGTGTGTCCAAAGGGGTTATAGGACCCCTTAAGACACACTTGAGAATTCCAATGTGTCTATAGGGATCATGTAGACTCCATAGGGGTCCTAATGTGTGATAAGTCATAGTAGGACCCCTAGGAAGTCCCCATGACCTCTTTTGGCACATTTGAACACTCAAATGTGTCCAAAGGGGTCGTACGACCCCTTAAAACACACTTAATATGTCCCATGTGTTCATAAGGTTCATGTGGACTTCTTAGGGGTCCTAATGTGTGATAAGGCATACTAGGACCCCTAAGAAGTCCCCATAACCCTTATTAACACAATTGAACACTCAATTGTGTTTGCAAGGGTCATAGGACCCCTTAAGACACACTTTAGAATTTTAATGTGTCTTTAAGGGTCATGTGGACTTTATAGGGGTCCTAACATGTGATAACATGTATTAGGACCCCTAGGAAGTCCCCATGTCCCCTTTTGACACATTTAAACACTCAAGTGTGTTCGAAGGGGTTAGAGGACCCCTTAAGACACACTTTAGCATTCCAATATTTCTGTAGGAGTCATGCAAACTTCGTAGGGGTCCTAATATGTGATAAGGTGTACTAGGACCCCTAGGAAGTCCCAATGATCCCTTTTGACACTTTTGAATGATCAAGTGTGTTTGAAGTTGTCGTAGGACCCCTTAAGACACATTTGAGCATTTCAATGTGTCCATAGGGGTCATGCAGACTTCATAGGGGTCCTAACATGTGATAAGACATACTAGGACCCCTAGGAAATTCCCATTACCTCTTTTGACACATTTGAATTTTTAGGTGTGTCTAAAGAGGTCATAGAATACTTTAAGATACACTTGAGCATTCGAATGTGTCCATAGGGGTCATGTAGACTTTCTAGGGGTCGTAACACATGATAAGGCATAATAGGACACCTAGGAAGTCCCCATGACCCCTTTTGACACATTTGAATGCTCAAGTGTGTCCAAAGGGGTCATAGGACCCCTTAAGACACACTTGATCTATCCAATTTGTCCATGGGGTTCATGTGAACTTACTAGGGGTCATAACGCATGGTAAGACATAATAGGACCCCTAGGAAGTCCCCATGACCCTTTTTAATAGATTTGAATGCTCAAGTGTGTCCGAAGGGGATGTAGGATCCCTTAGGACACACTTGAGTGTTCCAATATTTCCATAGGGGTCATGGGGACTTCATAGGGGTCTTAATGCATGATAAGGAAAACTACGACCCCTAAGAAGTGCCCATGACCCCTTTCAACATATTTGAATGCTCAAATATGTTTGAAGAGGTTGTAGGACCCTTTAAGACACACTTAGGCATTCTAATGTGTCCATAGGGGTCCTAAGATGTAATGAGTCATATTAGGACCCCTAGGAAGTCTCCATGACCCCTTTTGGAACATATAAATGCTCAAGTGTGTCCAAAGGGATCATAGGACCCCTTAAAACATACTTTATGTTTCCAATGTGTCCATAGGGGTTATGTGGACTTCCTTGGGGCTCGTAACGCATGATAAGGCATACTAAGACCCCTAGGAAGTCCCCATGACCCCTTTTGATACATTTGAATGCTCAAGTGTGTCTGAAGAGGTCTTAATAACCCTTAAGACACACTTGACCATTCCAATGTACCCAGAGCGGTCATGCGAACTTCCTAGGGTTCCTGACGTGTGTTAAGGTATACTAGGACCCCTAGGAAGTCCCTGTGACCTTTTTTTGACATTTTTGAATGCTCAAGTCTTTCCAAAGGGGTTGTAGGACCCCTTAAGACATACTTGAAAATTCCAATGTGTCCAATGGGGTCATACGGACTTTATAGGGGCCCTAATGTGTGATAAGGCATACTAGGACCCCTAAGAAGTCCCCATGACACCTTTGGACACATTTGAATGCTCAAGTGTGTCTGAAGGGGTTGTAGGACCCCTTAAGACACTCTTGATGTGTCTATAGGGGTCATGCGGACTTCCTAGGGGTTATAATGCATGATAAGGTATAATAGGACCCCTAGAAATTTCCCATGACCCCTTTTGACACATTTGAATGCTCAAGTGTGTTTGAAGGGGTCATAGGACCCCTCAAGATACACTTGAGTATTCTAATCTAACCATAGGGGTCATGCAGACTTCCTAGGGGTCCTAACATTTGATAAGGCATATTAAGACTCCTAGGAAGTCCCCATGACCCCTTTTGATACATATGAATGCTCAAATGTATCCGGATGGGTTTTAGCACCCCTTAAGACACACTTGAGCATTCTAATGTGTTCATAGGAGTCATGCAGACTTCCTAGTGGTCTGAACAAATGATAAGGTGTACTAGGACCCCTAGGAAGTCCCCATGACCCCTCTTTACACATTTGAACACTCAAGTGTGTCTGAAGGGGTCGTAGGACCCCTTAGGACACACTTGAAGGTTCCAATGTGTCCATAAGGGATATGGGGACTTCATAGGGCTTCTAACATGTGATAATGATATTACGACCCCTAGGAAGTCCCTATGACCCCTTTTGACACATTTGAATGCTCAAGTGTGTTTGAAGGGGTCATACGACCCCTTAAGAGACACTTGAGCATTCCAATGTGTCCATAGGGGTCATGCAAAATTCATAGGAGTCCTAACACATCATAAGGCATACTAGGACCCCTAGGAGGTCCCCATGACCCCTTTGGACACATTTGAATGCTCAAGTGTGTTCGAAGGGGTTGTAGGACCCCTTAAGACACACTTGATGCATCCAATGTATCCATAGGGGACATGTGGACTTTTTAGGGGTCCTAATGCGTGATAAGGCATACTAGGACCCCTAGGAAGTCCCCATGACCCCTTTTGACACATTTGAACATTTAAGTGGCTCCAAAGGGGTTGTAGGAACCCTTAAGACATACTTGAGCATTCCAATGTGTCCATAGGGAACATGCGGACATCATATGGGTCCTAACATGTGATATGGTGTATTATGAGCCATAGGAAGTCTGCATGACCCCTTTTGACAAATTTGAATGCTCAAGTGTGTCCAAAGGGGTTTTAGGACCCCTTAAGACACACTTGAGCATTCCACTGTGTCCATAGGGGTTATGTAGACTTCATAGGGATCCTATCATATGATAAGGTGTATTAGGACCCCTACAAAGTCCCCATGACCCCTTTCACCACATTTGAATGTTCAAGTGTGTCTGAAGGGGTCGTAGGACCCCTTAAGACACATTTGAGCATTCTAATGTGTCTATAATTATCATGTAGAATCTCTAGAGGTTCAAAGGTGTTGTAGGATCCCTTAAGACACACTTGATGTGTCCAATGTGTCCATAGGCATCATGTGGACTTCCTAGGGGTCCTAACACATGATAAGGGATAGTAGGACCCATAAGAAGTCCTCATGACCCCTTTTGATACATTTGAATGATCAAGTGTGTTCAAAGGGGTGATAGGATGCATTAAGACACACTTGAGCATTCCAATGTGTCCATAGTGGTCATGCAGACTTCCTAGGTGTCCTAATGCATGATAAGACATATTAGGAACCCTAGAAAGTCCCCATGACCCCTTTTGATGCATTCCAATGCTCAAGTTTTTCTAAAGCGGTCATAGGACCCCTTAAGACACACTTGAGAATTTCAATGTGTCCATAGGGGTCATACAGATTTCATAGGGGTCCTAAAGTGTGATAAGGTGTACTAGGACCCCTAGGAAGTACCCATGACCCCTTTTAACACATTTGAACAATCAAGTGTGTTTGAAGGGGTTGTACAACCCCTTAAGACACACTTGATTATTCCAATGTGTCCATAGGGGTCATCCAAACTTCCTAAAGGTCCTTACACTTGATAATGTGTACTAGGACCCCTAGGAAGTTCTCATGACCCCTTTTGAAATATTTGAATACTCAAGTGTGTTCAAACAGGTTGTAGGAAACCTTAAGACACACTTGAGCATTCCAATATGTCCATAGGGGTCATGTAGACTTCCTAGGGTTCCTAAAATGTGATAAGGCATACTAAGTCCCCTAGGAAGTCCCCATGACCCCTTTATACACATTTGTATGCTCCAGTGTGTCTAAAAGGGTCGTAGGACCCCTTAGGACACACTTGAGGGTTCCGATGTGTCCATAGGGGTCATGGGGACTTCATATGGGTCCTAATACATGATAAGGCATAATAAGACACCTAGGAAGTCCCCATGAATCCTTTTCACACATTTGAATGCTCAAGTGTGTTCCAAGAGGTTGTAGGACCCCTTAAGATGCACTTGAGCATTCCAATGTGTGCATAGGGGTCATGTGGACTTCATAGGGGTCCTAACAGGTGATAAGGTTTACTAGGACCCCTAGGAAGTCCCCATGACCTCTTTTGACATATTTGAATGCTCAAGTGTGTCCGAAGGTGTCATAGAACCCCTTAAGATAGACTTGAGCATTCCAATGTGTCCATAGGGTTCATGCAGACTTCATAGGTGTCCAAATGCATGATAAGGCATACTACGACCCCTAGGAAGTCCCCATGACCCCTTTTGACACATTTGAATGCTCAAGTGTGTCAAAAGGTGTCATTGGACCCCTAAAGACACACTTGAGAATTCCAATTTATCCATAAGAGTCATAGGGACTTCCTACGGGTCCTAACACATGATAAGGCATATTAGGAACCCTAAGAATTCCCCATGACCTCTTTTAAAACATTTGAACACTCAAGTGGTTTCAAAGGGGTCGTAGGACACTTTAAGACACACTTGAGCATTCCAATGTGTCCATAGGGAACATCCAGACTTCATAGGGGTCCTAAGGGGTCATGCGGCATACTAGAACCCCTATGAAGTCCCCATGATCCCTTTTGACACATTTAAATGCTCAAGTGTGTCTGAACGGGTCAGAGGTCCCCTTAAAACATGCTTGAGCAATAGACTATTTCCATAGGGGTCATGTGGACTTCCTAGGGGTCCTAATGTGTGATAAGCTGTACTAAGACCCCTGGGAATTCCCCATGACCCCTTTTGACACATTTGAATGCTCAAGTGTGTTTGAAGGGGCTGTACAACCCCTTAATAAACAATTAAGCATTCCACTATGTGCATAAGGGTCATGCAGACTTCCTAGAGGTCCTAATGTGTGATAATGCATACTAGGACCCCTAGGAAGTCCCCATGACCCATTTTGAGATATTTGAATGCTAAAGTGTTTTTGAAGGGGTCATAGGACACCTTAAGACACACTTTAACATTCCAATATGTCCATAGGGGTCATGTAGACTTCCTATGGGTCTTAACATGTGATAAGGCATATTAGGACACCTAGGAAGTCCTCATGACCCCTTTAGACACATTTGAATGCTCAAGTGTGTCTAAAAGGGCCATAGGACCTCTTAGGACACACTTGAGGGTTATAATGTGTCAATAGTAGTGATGGGGACTTCATATGGCTCCTAACATGTGATAATGTCTACTAAGACTTGTAGGAAGTCCCCATGACCCCTTTTGACACATTTGAGTGCTCAAGTGTGTCCAAAGGGATCGTAGGACACCTTAAGACACACTTTAGCATTCCAATGTGTCCATAAGGGTCATGCAGACTTCATAGGGGTCCTAAAACATGATAAGGCATACTAGGACCCATAGGAAGTCCCCATGACTCTTTTTGAAATATTTGAAAGCTTAAGTGTGTTTGAAGGGGTTGTAGGACCCCTTAAGACACACTTGATGTGTCCAGTGTGTCCATAGGGGTCATGCATACTTTCGAGGGGTCCTAACATGTGATAAGGCATACTAGGACCCCTAGGAAGTCTCCATGACCCCTTTTGACACATTTGAACACTCAAGGCTGTCAGAAGGGGTCGTAGGACCGTTTAAGACACACTTGAGCATTCCAATGTGTCCATAGGAGTCATGCAGAGTTCAGAGGGGTCCTAACATGTGATAAAACTTACTAGGACCCCTAGGAAGTTCCCATGATCCCTTTTGACATATTTGAATGCTCAAATATGTCTGAAGGGGTCATAGGACCCATTAAGACATGCTTGAGCATTCTTATGTGTCCATAGGTGTCATGCGGACTTCCTAGGGATCTTAATAAATGATAAGGCATACTAGGACCCCTAGGAAGTCCGCATGACCCCTTTTGACACATTTTAATGCTCAAGTGTGTTTGAAGGGATCGTAGGACCCCTTAAGACACACTTGAGCATTCCATTGTGTCCATAGGGGTCATGCGGACTTCATAGGGGTCCTAACACAAGATAAGGCATACTAAGACACCTAGGAAGTCCCCATGACCCCTTTTGACACATTTGAACACTCAAGTGTGTCTAAAGGGGTTGTAGGACCCCTTAAGACACACTTTAGTGTTCCAATGTGTCCATAGGGGTCATGTGGACTTCCTAAGTGTCCTAACACATGACCAAGTGTACAAGGACCCCTAATAAGTCCCCATGACCTATTTTGACATATTTGAATGCTCAAGTGTGTTTGAAGGGTTCATAGGACCCCTTAAGACACACTTGAGCATTTCAATGTGTCCATAGGGGTCATGCAAACTTCTGAGGGGTCTTAACACATGATAAAACATAGTAGGAACCCTAGGAAATCCTCATGACCCCTTTTGACACATTTGAACACTCGAGTGTGTTTGAAGGGGTCGTAGGACCCCTTAAGACACACTTGATGTGTCCAATGTGTCCATAGGGTTCATGTGGACTTCCTAGGGGTTCTAACATGTGATAAGTCTTACTAGGACCCCTAAGAAGTCTCTGTGACCCATTTTGACATGTTTGAATGCTCAAGTGTGTTCGAAGGGGTCATAGGACACCTTAGGACATAGTTGAGGGTTTCAATGTGTCCATAGGGGTCATGGGGACTTCATAGGGGTCCATAGGACTTCTTAGGGGTCTCTCCCTCTCTCTCTCCCTCTTTCTCTCTCTCCACCTCCAGTTAACTATTCTTCAATGCCTCCATTTCTGCATAGCTAGTGTTTATGACACCTGTAAAAGGCACAAATATGTCCCTGTAGTGACTCATGCTCATTGTCATGCTCAAAATCATATTATTTTCATGCATTCCCTGAAATTTAGTACAAAGATTTAGCTGGACACCTTTAAAGATCTAAAAGAAATGAAAAATAAAATTTTGGCCAAAAATACATACCGTATTTCTATATGTAGTATCATTTGCTTCAACAATCCAGATGACTTCCTCTGATAAGGCATGAAGAACTTCATTAATGTCTTCTCTGGGAGGAAGATTATAATTTCCATATTTCTACAAGCCTTGAAATATTTTTAGCCTTATCACTCTCCAGCCCTTCTCTCTCAATTTAGTCCTGCCCCTCTCTATTGCACTCAGCTTAGCCATCCTTACCTACTCTTTAAGAGATATTCTCCAAAATTTGTATACAAAGGCATCCTTGATGCAATCAAGGTTGGTGAATCTAATTGAGGATAGAATGACCTTACAGCCAAATCAATATGTAGCAGAAATACAAAATAAGAAACACAGATCTAAATGAAACATAAGTCTTTATTCATCAAATCAATGATTACATGCAATGTGTTGGGTTGTAAGGCCTTCCTGATTATGGCCAGATACAAAGCAAGTAACAATCTACAAGATCTTACAGGATCCAAATCTTTTCCACAACATTAGCAATCAACAAGCCTAGGTCTGTAACACATAGAACACTTGTAGGCACCAAGGAAAGATCTAAAATTGTACTCAAACTTCCAAGAAATCTTCCTGTTCCTAAGCTCATAGGCTACTAAAATTTTCAACCCACCCCCTGATGCCTCAAAAAAACTACCCAAGCATGCTATAAATACTCATTCCTAGCCACAAGTTGGTTGATGAAACAGTTAACCCAAACAAATAAATATTAAATGCTAAAACATCAGTCGGCTCTCACATAGCCTTACAAAATAAATAAACTCTTCAAGATGGCCCCAATGGTCATCAAATCCACAAAGAAGAATGTAACATGCCAGATCTATGTCCCCACGCATCCAATGGTCAATCCATAACATGAGGAGTGTGACCCAAATTAAATGCACCCATCAGCCAAGCTGATCTATCCAAACAATCTAGTCGGTAAGCAAGAACACTGAGCAATAGAAGAAATAACTGAGCACTAGTTGACCGACCATGCCAAGAATGACCGAGAAACATAGTTAATGCTGAGCAATAGGAAACTAATGCTTTTAGCTACCGAGTGTTCTCTAGAGACTGAGCACCCCGAAAACCATAGAAACTAACTAACTAGTTTCCCAAACTGAGCAAGAACTCCACTAAACCAAGATCGAAACCAACAATCTACCTTCAAAGACAAACATATTTTTGGTTGATACAGGATTGCCAAGAATCCTAGGATGCTCCTACATCAGACACCCCAGGTTAGAAAGATTTTCTCATAAGGAAATTAGGAGCGCCTCAAGGGAATCAGAATAGGTATGCCTAATCTGTTGTTCACCAACATCTCTCCTTGCCCTTCATCCCAAGTAGTCTTTTCTTCCTTCACTGTCTCATGTAAAAATTCCTTCTAATTTTCAATGTGCTTATCCCTTTGGTTGGCAACTAATAGCAACTGATTCTGACCACTATTGACCACAACAGTGCCTTGGTAAGGTTCATCCTCTTTAGACATCTCAATCAACTTAGTATCATATGCATCTCTCTATGTCACAAATGTCACCATCTACTGAACCATCTTTGCCATCAAAATCATTTTTTTATTAATCTTAATAAACTCTTTAGATATCTGTTTCTCCTCCTCATTCAAAATAGGCTTAACAAGAATAGGTTCATCAATCCTCTGCTCTTGAGGTTTGTCACAAGGACAACACTTGATAACTCCACATCCTTTAACCCCTGTCTCTTGTAAAGGTATCAAATATGTTGATCTCCTTCACGCCTAACCACATAAGTTTTAGCATGACCATCAAACAACACATTTCTATCAAACTGCCAAGGTCTACCGAGCAACAAATGACAGACATACACAGGCAACACATCACACAATATCTCATCATGGTAAGATCCAATCTGGAAATTAACCAGGCATTGCTCTTCAAATATATCCTTAGAAACATCTTGTATCCAACTAATCTCATAAGGATTAGGATGCTTCCTCCTCTCTAAATTCAATTTACTAACCATTTCTTCTAAAACAAAGTTCTCAAAACTACCACCATCAACTAGAACATTACATACCTTATCTTTGCACTTGCATCTGGTCCTAAAAAAATTTCTCCTTTGCACCAGTTCAAAGACACATGCAACCAATCTTCTAGTGATAAGACATTCACCTTTCTCTGGAACATTCTCAATGTCTTCTTCAGCCACTAATGCAATTCTTTTCTTAGAACACTGCCAACTTCTATGACTAGCTTCACCACAATTATAACACATACCAGTGAACTCATTCTTCCCCCTACCTCTTTGTCTAGCATTCTTAGTAACTTGACCACTACTAGACCCAACATTAGGTTTAGGATTCTCTGTCACATTACTTTCAGCAACTGTCTCACCAGTCTTACCACCTCAGTTCCTACTGTTCTATCTACCTTTAAACTTCTCATTCAAATTCTCTTTAATCTTCAATGCCATCTGATAAGAATCTCCTATTGTTGTCATTCGAATAGTAAGCAATTCTTCTTGAATACTAGGTCTCAAACCATAGACATACCTAGCAAACTTCTCTTTATCAGCTTCAGAATGACCGGTCCTGATTAGAAGTCTATAAAACTCCTCGGTATACTCCCGTACTGATTTATTAGTCTGCTTCAAAGCTTGCATCTTCTTAAACATTTCCAATTCATAATCCACCGAAATGAATTACTTCTTAAACTTGTCAACCATTCAGTTCCACTTAGTGATCTTTTCTTTTCCTCTTCTACCTCTTTCCAACTGAACTTCTCTCCACCAAATATTTGTGTGACCTTTCAACTTAGTCTTTGCAAATCTAACTCTATCATTATCTTCTACTTCTTCATACTAAAAGTATTCATCAATCTCATTGATCCAATCAATCAATTCTTTAGGGTTAAGGCTTCCAACAAATGTAGAAACTTCAATCTTAGGTCTCTTCCCAATCTTAGACATAGCTTTCAGGATTCTATTCTCCTCTAGATCTCTAGCTTCTTTTACAACTTCTTCAAAATGATCTTCTTCAGATTCATCATCACTATCCACCTTCAGGGTAGTCTTCTTCTTTCTCAATTCTTCTTGCAGGTTTTGCATTTGTTTCTACAAAGCCCTAAAATCATCAAGACTAAATTTTCCAATAGCCTCTTCATCTAAAGTCTCACAATTTCTCCTTGGAGGCATCTTCAAAACAAGATCTAGACACACAAGATCCACTCAGCTCCAATAGGAACAAACTTCATTCAAACATAAATACACTTCACTCCACCAGATCAACTTACTCCAATAGTGACAAACCTTGCTCTGATACCACTTGATGCAATCAAGGTTGGTGAATCCAATTAAGGAAAGACCGACCTTGTAGCCAAATCAATATGTAGCAGAAATAAAAAATAAGAAACATAGATCTAAATGAAACATAAGTCTTTATTCATCAAATCAATGATTACATGCAATGTGCTGGGCTATAAGGCCTTCCACAACATCAGCAATCAGCTAGCCTAGGTCTATAACACACAGAACATTGGTAGGCACCTAGGAAAGATCTAAACATTTACTAAAACTTCCAAGCAATCTTCCTGTTCCTAAGCTCGCAGGATACTAACCTTTTCAACCCACCCCTTGATGCCCCAAAAAAAATACCCAAGCATCCTATAAATACTGATTCCTAGCCACAAGTCAGCTAATGAAACAATTAACCCAAACAAACAAATATTAAATGTAAAACATCAGTCGACTGTCACATAGCTTTACAAAATAAATAAACTCTTCAAGATGGCCCCAACGGTCATCAGATCCACAAAGAAGAATGTAACATACCAAATCTATGTCCCCATGCATCCAACGGTCAATCCATAACACGAGGAGCATGACCTAGATTAAATTCACCAGTCGGCCAAGCTGATCTATCCAAACAATCCAGTCGGTAAGCAAGAACACCGAGGAATAGAAAAAATAACTGAGCACCAGTCGACCAACCATGCCAAGCATGACTGACCAACATAGTTAATGTTGAACAACAAGAAACTGATGCCTTTAGCTATTGGGCATTCTACAAAGACCGAGCACCCCGAAAACCATAGAAATCGAGCAACTAGTTTCCCAAACCGAGCAAGAACTCCACTAAACCAAGATCAAAACAAACAATCTACCTTCAAAGAAAAACATATTTTTGGTTGATACAAGATTGCCAAGAATCCTAGGATGGTCATGTATGCACCCTAAAATGGTCGCCTAGACTTTGGGCCCCCATTCAACAATTTGTCAAATCCCTAAATCAATATTTTCAAAAATCAACATTTTTCAATTATATCAATTTCCTTGATGAAATCATAATCAATTGAATATTTCCTAAGGTTTGAGCCTTATTTAATTTAAAAAAGAGAAAAATAAAAATAAAAATCTTATTTAATTAAGAGAACATGCTCCTTTTAATTAATTAAAAATCTCTTTTAATTAAATAATAAAATCACTTTATCCTAAGCCTTTATTTAATTAAAAGGAATTTCCTCCCCTTTTATTTAAATAAAAAATCTCTACCTTTTTTCTTATCCTATGTTGCACAAATAAAGCATTTAATTCTTATTTATAAAGAAAAAAAGAAAAAAGAAAAAAGAAAAGTACTTTTTGTCTCACATGGACATAAAGTAAATGCTCCTATTTTCTTATTGGAGGATATTTGTGCACAAGGATCAAGCTTCTTTTTTTCTCTACCATTGATTAAGTCTTTTGCCTCTTAATCACAATGGTCCATTCCTTTTCACTTCTCTATAAAAAAAGAGCTCTCTTCTTCATTTTGCATACACTTGAATTTTATGCTATTGTTATGCTATAGGTTTTCTAAGTCATCTTGAAGCTTTTGGAGACATTCTTGCATCAAGTTTTAAAGATTTGGAGCATCATTGGCATTCATTTTGTATCTACATCAGATCCTAGCTTGCATCATAGTTGAATCATCATGGTACCATTTCCTTTCATGTTTTAGATTAATCTCACATAGTTTAATTAGAGGGTTTGTAACTCTTTCATTTCCATTTTCATAGCCTAATTTGCATACTTGCATGCTCATCTTAGATTAATTTTGGATTGCATTGCATTCATATTGATTTCATTGGAGATATTGGTATTCTTGCCCTTATTTTCATTGTGAATCTCTCATTGTATGGTTGACTAGCAAGGTCATGAGTTTATAGCTCTAGCTGAGAGCAATTTTACAAATCTTGCAACTCCATGCATAGAGAGCTATGGATCGATTTATGAGGGCTCATTCTTGAGTTTTCTTGCATGTAAGGATTCATAAAAGTGTGGTCACATTTTCACCATACATTTTTTGGCGCCCACCATGGGGCAACCCACATCTTGCATGCTAGTTTTGATTATTTTTGGAGCTAACCCTTGTCTAGATTTGTTTGGAGACAAAAAAACCTTAGATTTGAAAGATTTGATCATATCTCCCAAATGGATTGGTGTTCTAGTCTAAAATTGTTTTTGCAGGTTGGCAACATATCAGAGAAGCTCCCAAAAAAATTTCAAAATTTTCAGACGTGATTTGTATTTTTTGTGATTTTTTCTTTATTTTTCATAAAAAATCTATTGTTGGCGCAAATCAGCATATTTTTTAGAAATTTTTACATTTCTAGAAAGGTCTTGAAGTTATACAAGGGGTCCATTTACTGTGTTTTTAATTTAGAAATAATATCATAGTACATTTGGTCAATTTACAAAAACTAGTCTATTTTGGTAAAATGGGCCTCTAGGGCACAAATGAAGAGATTTTTCTAAAATTTTTACATTTTTGGAAAGCTCTCTATTTTTTGACAGAGATCTCTTTTCTACATTTTGGGTTTAGGGTCCGAATTCATGTGGTAAAAATCAAATCTTCTTGACTAGGTCAAATGCAAAAAAAATAAAATTTTGTGATGGGTATGCGCTTATTTTTCATTGTTGATTGCATGATATGAGTTATAATTTGGATTATTTACTGGTTATCATTACTCCTAAAAATTAATTTTTAGATCTAACCCTAGGGTTTTCATAAGTTAGATATACATTGCATATCTTGTTTGCTTGTTTTCTTGTCTTGTTCATTTGAAGGTGCTGTTGCTTTCATGGAAAATGCTTAAAACAAAGTGTTGGACTTGAGGTACTTTGTTCTATCTCTACAAAATTTAAATTTTAGGATTAAAATTGAACCTCTCATGTGTTTGGCTTGAGTGTTTACATGCTTTCATAGAACACATTTCAATTGATGCTCTTAATGAGAAATGAATGAACATGGATTTGCTTTCATACAATTTTGTGTAAGTGAATACTTGTGTTTAAACCTTAAGTAATTCTTGGTTCTAATATCAAATATCTCATTGAGTGATTGAGGGCATGGATTCATTCCTTGTTTACATAGGGAGTTAAATGTACCACTTTGTGGACTCACTCTATGATTGCTTGGAAAGTTAAATATTCTATTGATTCAACCCTTTGTCATTTGTGAGTAGTATTGATAAGCAAATTTAAATTACTTTTGATTGATCTTGTTAGCTAAATTGGGTGTTGGACTCACTTATTTCTAATCGCCCCTCATTACCACCCTTTGGATGCAAGCTCAACATTCATACATAGGGGAGGGGTTTACTTTAAAAGAGCGTTAAGTGTTCCACAAAGTTTTCCCCTTTTTATGCTTTCTTGATCTCATTAGTTTTCTAAGGTGTGGACTCACTTTGAGTTTATGTGAGGAGTTAAATGTTTCACTTTTGGACTCACTTTGAGTTTGTGTGAGGGGTTAAATGTTCCACCTTTTAGACTCACTTCATATTCTCTTGAAGGGTTAAATGTTCCACTTTTGGACTCGCTTCACATTATCTTAAAGGATTAAATATTCCACTTTTGAACTCACTTTGCATTTACTTAAAGAGTTAAGTGTTCCACCTTTAGTGCTCTAAATACTTTTTATAGTGAATTACTTAGTTTTTATTTTTAGAAGGCCTGCTTGGGGACACACCACCTCAAGGGATGACCTTAACTCCCATGTTCTGGTAGAGTATAAATAGCGGGTGGTGAATCAAAAGACACCTCTCTTGGGAATTGATTTTGATATCACTCTTGGCTAAGCCTCAAAAATTTTTATACCTTTGAGAAGTGAAAGAGGAGATTTGGGTTACCGTCTCCCCCCAGCTATGTGATTTTGGATTCTTCTCATCTACAAATTTGGGCCTCACGTACCTGGCATATATCGATGACTCCTTTTAGAAAGCCATGTATATCCTTGTAGATAGCTTGTTAAGGTGTTTTTGTGTTCTATGTGCTTGCTAAAATATTTTCAAGAACATACACAAGTAGAACCTTTAAGGAGTAGAAATACTAAGTCACTATCTTTGTTCATGTGCAAGGTTTCTTTGTCCTTTGCCCATTGCTTGAAGACTATTTTCTTGAACTCCCTGGTTGTTGTTCTATGTGCTTGATCATCATTGCAAAATATTTTGAAAGATCTAATTGGAATATTGAAACTGAGTTCCATCTTGCTGTAGTGAGTTCTCCTTAGAAGCTTGGTCTTCCTTGGTTAGTCCAGGTCAGATCTTAGGTGCTGTCATGTTGCTCAACATCTCAATGAACATTATGGTATCAATTGCATAAGATGAATCTTAGTCTTCTTCTTCCTTCTCCATTTCCCATGTTCTTCTAAAGTCTTCTATTCCCATGGGACATTCTTCTTCATCTTCTTCTTGATTCTTTTCCTCTTACTATCTAGTCTACCTTCTTCTATTCATCTATTCATTTTTTCCATGCTTGATTCCTCCTCTTCTAGAACCATGAATTTCAACTATCTTGTTAAGGAACCTCTCTTGAGAATAAATGATCTTGAACTCATTGTTCAATTTGAAGAATATCTTTATTCCTCCAATAGTCCTTCCAAATATCTCATAGGTGATAAACTTATGGAAAAAATAAAGGAAAAGATGATTAAATCAGATGCCTTTGATAGGATCATAGACATGATCATATCACAACCTCCTTCTTCTAAATTTTCTTCATCATCTAAGTTTTCTCATTCTTCCTCATCTTCCAAATCTTACCATGACTCTTCTAAACATTATTCGTATTCTTCATTTTCCAAGTCTTCTTCTTCCACTAAGTCTTCAATTTCCTCTTCTTCACGATCTCATTCTTCTTCTACTTCTTCAAAGAGTCTTACTTATCTTCACAAGACATACCATAATGAGCAACGTGATAGTCCTTATGATGCCTCTTCCACAAAGAGTAACACACCTGCCTATGATGAGAATGATGACTATGATGATGGACAATGTAGTGATGTCTATGAAACTTCTATTCCTAAGAGTCCTCATCGTATGCTCATGTTTGCTAAAGGGTCATCCTATTGGGTAGATCGTGATGGTGATCTGTATGATTCTGATTTTGAAAGAAACTTTGATGGGTTTTGTGAACAATACCTTGATTATAATCTAGCTACTACTATTGAGGAATATAAAATGGACCGTGCTGATTTGAAACATAAATATTATAAAAATCCTTCCTCTAGGAACTCTCATGCTAAAAATAAAGATTACACTCTCAAGAAAGATCATGTTAATGCTAAACCTTTATCTTGTGATGGTTCCCTTCCATCCTGTACTTCCTCCAATACTCATACACTTCCTAAAGCTTCTGAGTCTTCCAAATCTTTCACAAATCCTTCATCCAACAAAGATCCTAATGCTTTTCATGTAGTTCCTTATAGTTATCCTCAAGGGCCACCTCTTAAAGATACTCAAGCTAACCTTCACTTGGCTAAAAATACTTTCAATAATGCTAAATCTAAAGAGCCCAAGCCTTTATGCACTATAATGCCTACTTTAGCTAGTCCTTCACCATCTCTTCCAAAGTCTTCCTTACAATTCCAACCTACTTCCTTGTCCTTAGAGGTGGCTCCATGTCAAGAGGACTCTAAAAATGATAAAGAAAAGAACATAAAGAAAGATCAAGATAAAGAACCCTCCATGTCATCCAATCCTGTTCATGATGTCTCTCATTCATTTCATGGTTCTTTCAAATTTTTACACCCTTCCTCATTCATTCCACCATGTCTTAAATCTTCTCCTAAGCAAGATCGAGCTACTACTCACATCATTGAGCTTATTGATAAAAAAAAAAACCTTACTACACTTGCGCTTTCGAAAGATGATACTTCCATTAAGATTATTAAAAATGGTGTTGTTACTTCCAATGTTAAGCCTATTAAAAATCTAGAAAAAATTGATATGCTTACGCTATCTAAAGATTCTTGTCAAGATCAAAGTCTTCCATCTTCTTGTTCTATCATTTCATGTTCGCTTCCACTTTCTACTCTTCCTGAGTCTTTGCAAGCTCTGAACAATCCTATCAAAGAAGTTGCTCATATTCAAGATGTTCATGATCCTATTGCAAATCCTAATGCTCACTCTAAAGATGCTGATGTCCTTGGTTCTCATATAGATGTTGATGAAACTATTGATTATCTTTTTGTATCTTCCATGTCCATCCTTGGATCTCCTCCACCAATACTAAGGGCTTCATGTCTTCCTTCCATCTTAGGTCCTTATGTCCCTTCACTTTCCCCTCCTAATTCTCCTAATTCGTCATCCATCTTGGGTCCTTACATCCCTCCATCTCCTATCTTTCCTCAAGATCAACATAGATGCATACCCTTGAATCCTTTTCATCCACTCACCCATCTAAACTAGTCATATCCTCCTCCTTCCACAAGTCCCAAGTCTTTTGAAAGTAACTTGAATATTCAATACAAGAAAAAAAGGCAATACAAGAATCTATCAAAAAAAGAAGATCACCATGTCTCCTCTAATCAACATGGGGGCATAAAGTCAAAAGAGATATCTAAGAAGAAAACTACAAGACAAGTATGGGTTCCAAAATTCATCATTGAAAATATTCTCTCTAACACATCAAAAGAAAATAAAAAGCTTAAAGCTATATGGATTCCAAAGTCTCTCTTGAGAGAGTCTAATATTGAACAAAAAGTGAAGTTGGCATTCAAGCTTCCAAAGGCTTCCACTTCATCTTCTTCCAAAAATATTCTTCCATTCCATGCGCCTGAACTGCAACCTCTGCTAAACATTCTCCATAGTCCTTCTCATATTCCTTCATTCACATTTCCTCCACCTTCTCACCACCGTTCAAGGTGTGTGTTGATGTTGATCTTGCCTTCCTTTTCATCTACCCTTTCAAAATCCTTCCATTCATTATCCTTCTACCTTCTATCCTTTTTCCTTATTTGCCTATTCCTCATATCTTCCAACCTCACTCGCTTTACATAAAACCTTATCCTCCATTTTTTTCTTCTATCTTCCTTTCCCTATTAGCATCTTTGAGCATATCATTTTGAATCCTTGGCATATCATGGTTTATTCTTTCAAGGAGCATTATCTAAAAATCTTGTCTTCTTCCAAAAAAATAGAAAAATTTAAAAAGAATAAAAAAATTAAAAAATTAAAAATGTACCTTGGCGAAAACCTGGAAACAGGCACCTTGGTAGCAAAAGTAAAGAGAAATAAATTTGTCCTATGGTGAAAACCACTCCCTTGTGGCACCTTGGATAAGTACCGTGATGAAAACTTGGTAATCAGGTATTATGCGTAGTTCTTCTACATTTTTCATCAATTCCATCTTCTCTCTTTGATCTTGACAATGTTGACCTATACACAAATATTTGGCTATCTTGTGAGCTATCATACAATGATCTTGCTTTCATTCCATTCATATTTAGCCTTTGTATTTTCCTCCATTCATTCTAGCCTTTCGCTATCCTTTTCCCCTTTGGTTTTGATCTAATAAAAAAAGTAAAATATGATGCTATGAAATCTTTTGACATGTCTACTCCTTTGGACTGCATCCTTTCCTTCTTTTGCAGTGCACTTTTGTGACTTATCCTATGCTGGCCTTTCATTGCTTGTCCAAATGTGCTTTACATGACAATTTTTCCCTGGCTTAGGTACTCTTGAGGAGGTTTCTTTTGAGGATGTCTTCCCTTCACTCTCCTTCATTCTCATGTCTTCCATCTCTTCCACCAGCTTTCTTATCCATCTTGTCCTCCACATTGCTAGATATTGGGACTACATAATGTGATCTTGCTTGGAAGTTTAATGCCCATTCTATCTGGGGGCATCCTTTGTACATACTTATTGATCCTAAAAAAATACCAAAAAAATTCATATATGATGCTGAAAAAATCATAAAAGGCATATACAGTCCTGAAAAAAATACAAAAAAATCAAAAAATACAAAAAATACAAAAAAAAATTGAAAAAATGCCCAGGTGAAAACCTAGAAATAGGCACCTTGGTAGCAAAAATACAAAAAAAATTTTAAAAAAAAAACAAAAGAAATTGAAAAAAGAAAAAATTGCAATAAATCCAAGTGGTGAAAACCTGGAAACAGGCGCTACTTGAGACCTTTGCACTCCTATTTGTTAGCATGCGTTCTCGACACTGAACCTTTCTCCATCATGTCTTGACCTTATTTGGCATGGTCTGGAATTGGTCTTTTTTTTTATCTAAGGGGCATACCTATTAGCATAGGTCCTTTAGGTGCGTTTGTTTCTTGGGGCAGTTTACAATAGGTGTTTTTCAACACCACCCCAAACAGTGTTTTTCAACACTACCCTTGCGTCGAGTGTTTCTTAACACTTATCAGATGTCTTACCCAACAGTCTAGTATGATGTGATATCACCCATTTGCAAATGTGATGCTCAAAGTTTGATTCTATGACCAACACACATGCACTTAAACAATCAACTTGTTGAGATATGTTGACTTTATTTTTCTTTGTATGTTTTTTATGAGGATTTCTTTGATGAGTGGTCTCTCCCTAAAAAGTTTTCGATGATGCATAGCTAGAAGACTGAGGGTATGAGACCATATTTTATTTCTTTATCTTCTTATGGGTATATTTTGTTGATCCTAACTATCATGAGCATTTATGCTGGTCTTACTTGACACTATGGATTGACAAGATATTATCCTTGACTATTTTGTGAGTGCATGCTTGTAGTTATCCTGACTTTCATGTGTCTTGATACAAGCATAATCTCACCATATCAAACTTAGGTAATCTCACTGCATTAGTCATCTAGACCTACATGTCTTTGATGCCTAGGTGAGATTTTCACATTTCTATCTGATAAAGATCATATTCATATCCACAAAGTTATGCTAGTGTGCATTGTATGATCTTACAATGCTACCAACAATGCTTGATGATGAAAATTAGATGTCTATAGGTGTTGTGACCTTGCAAGTCAACCACTTTCATAGTAGCTTGCATTCTTAGGTTCATCATAGTTTAGTTTTTGCATCTTGCATATGGAGAGAGCTCTCCTTTTTATCATCTACGGACTAGTTGGTCAACTGTGCTCATTTTCTGATTCTTCTTGATCATATCTTTCATTTATGGTCTTTCATATCACATCATTTTCTATCCATTTTCAGACTTAAAATCAAAATCTGAGTTGCATTTTCAAATTTTCTCATTCTTCTACGTAGTTGACTAACTTTTTGAGGCATAATTCTTTGATCTTTGATGAAATTTCTTCCTTTCCATGTCTTCCAAACTTCTAGTCTTTCATTCACCCCTTTCGCTTCCTCTCTTTGAGGTTTGACTTAATCTTTATCCTGTATCTTTCCTAGTCAAACCTCATCAACCTGGGGCATATCTTCATTGTTTGATGGTTATCCTATCATGCTCCATCCTTCGATTATGATTTATTGTGACTTGATCAGGTTTATCAATTTGTTGTTCTCCTCTATCCGATTTTGATTTCAATTCTGAGGGGGTAGTATCTATCAGCTTTAATCTTTGATTCAGCTTTATCATTCAGCTTAGCTTAAGATTCTTATTTTGAGACTTGATTATCACCTAGCAGCGACGGTGGTGATTTTGTCTTTCAATTTTTATCTCCTATTTTTCAAACTTGATTATTGCCTAGCAGCGACGGTGATAGTTTTGTCTAAGGCTTGATTTGCACCTAGCAACGACGGTGTTGGTCTTGTCTTTTAGTTTTTTGCTTATTTTTGTCCTGATGTGTTCCCAAAATTAACACACATCTAAGTTCTTTTGTGATCTCAAATCAATCTCACATTTCAATTCTTCTTTGACTGCATGTGTTCCCGAAATGACCACACATTAGTCAAAGAGGGGAAAATGTATGCACCCTAAAATGGTCGCTTAGACTTTGGGCCCCCATTCAGCAATTTGTCAAATCCCTGAATCAATATTTTCAAAAATCAACATTTTTCAATTATATCAATTTCCTTGATCAAATCATAATCAATTCAATATTTCCTAAGGTTTGAGCCTTATTTAATTTAAAAGAGAGAAAAATAAAAATAAAAATCTTATTTATTTAAGAGAACATGCTCATTTTGATTAATTAAAAATCTCTTTTAATTAAATAATAAAATCACTTTATCCTAAGCCTTTATTTAATTAAAAAAATTTTCCTCCCCTTTTATTTAAATAAAAAATCTCCAGTTTTTTTTCTTATCCTATGTTGCACAAATAAAGCATTTAATTCTTATTTATAAAGAAAAATAAAATAAAAAATAAAAGAAAAGTACTTTTTGTCTCACATGGATATAAAGTAAATGCTCAACATAAAGTAAATGCTCCTATTTTCTTATTGGAGGATATTTGTGCACAAGGATTAGGCTTCTATTTTTCTCCACCATTGATTAAGTCTTTTGCCTCTTAATCACAATGGTCCATTCCTTTTCATTTCTCTATAAAAGAAGAGCTCTCTTCTTCATTTTGCATACACTTGAATTTTATGCTATTGTTATGCTATAGGTTTTCTAAGTCATCTTGAAGCTTTTGGAGACATTCTTGCATCAAGTTTTGAAGATTTGGAGTATCATTGGCATTCATCTTGCATCTACATCACATCCTAGCTTGCATCATAGTTGAATCATCATGGTACCATTTCCTTTCATGTTTTAGATTAATCTCACATAGTTTAATTAGAGGGTTTGTAACTCTTTCATTTCCATTTTCATAGCCTAATTTGCATACTTTCATGCTCATCTTAGATTGATTTTGCATTGCATTGCATTCATATTGATTTCATGGGAGATATTGGCATTCTTGCCCTTGTTTTCATTGTGAATCTCTCATTGTATGGTTGACTAGCAAGGTCATGATTTTATAGCTCTAGCTGAGAGCAATTTTACAAATCTTGCAACTCCATGCATATAGAGCTATGAATCAATTTGTGAGGGCTCATTCTTGAGTTTTCTTACATGTAAGGATTCATAGAAGTGTGGTCACATTTTCACCATACAGGTCCTGCATCAATCCTATAGGAAAAAATAAAATTTTTCCCAGAGAATATCCACAATTCGTATACAAAAGCATCATACAGGAAAAATGACAAAAAATTAATAGCTTTAAAAGGTAAAATTTATCATTAACACCGGCAGTACCAAGGTCATACCTATTGTCAAATCTTGGCCTATGACGTGCAAAATGAGAAAAGCAAGTGAAATGAAAAGGAAGTATGGATCAAATAGCGAAGGTGAATCAAATCTGATCAATATCATAATATATGCAGAAAATACTATTACGAACAAAAATATTTGCATATTAATGGGAAAGAGTGGGAAGAGCTTCTTGGACCCATGATAGAAGTTACAGATAAGGAGGAAGAGCTAGGAAGGGGAAAGTGGCAAAGGAAAGAAGTAAGATATGCATGTAAGCCTATGTCACATGATGATGATGAGTACTCACCATCTGCTAGTAGCTCAAGTACTGATAGAAGCTCTTTAGTGCACATGTACACTAACACAAAAAATTTAGATAGAGAAGTAACAAGTGTTGTGGAATTATCCATAGAGAAATGTGAAATGAAGCCTCAAATTGGTTCATTGGCAGACAAAGAATTTGGTCATGCACTTCATTCTAGGACCACAAATATTTCTATTATAAATTCCTATTCGTCAATGGCCTTGCATTTATGGGACTTGGGAAACCAGGTTACTCATGTTGGGCATTATCCCTCAAATGTAAGTTCATTGCCACCTTTGGCAAGGCAGTCTCACTCCTCATTTTACAAAAAAGAGCAGCCATCTATGGTCTAAGGTTTTAATTTAGCTTACAAGTGGAGAGCTTCTCAAGGTACTGATCTCTTTTGTAGAGAAGTTCCTGATTCATCTCAAGGTTCTTGTTTAGGTGACCAACACCTTGGAGGTCCACAAATAGAACCATTGATTTCCCAAATTGGTAAAAGGGTAGATGTAATTTTGGAAAGAGTATCCCAATTGAAGAGAAATGGAAATTCTAGTGAGCATAAAGTTATTGCAGATCCAATGGGTGTATCTCCTCCACTAACAAATATAACTGCTTCCAGAGAGTTGAGTTTAAATGGAGACTATATGTTCCCAAACATGCCCCAGTTGAGCAAATGAACCAGATGTTGCTTGAGTAAAGAAGATAGTGGTTTATTAAACCATCTGCATTATCCCACTTGCTATCAGTTATTAATTTTTGAGCGGCTTGACAGTTGCTTTTGTGTGGGATTTCTGTAATATATAATGTCCTCATGCAAGTACATGCCAATTTTTGTAAACATTTTTCTATCATAAACATTTTTGTAAACATTTTTCTATCAACATTTTTCAATTATATCAATTTCCTTGATCAAATCATAATCAATTCAATATTTCCTAAGGTTTGAGCCTTATTTAATTTAAAAGAGAGAAAAATAAAAATAAAAATCTTATTTATTTAAGAGAACATGCTCATTTTGATTAATTAAAAATCTCTTTTAATTAAATAATAAAATCACTTTATCCTAAGCCTTTATTTAATTAAAAAAATTTTCCTCCCCTTTTATTTAAATAAAAAATCTCCACTTTTTTTCTTATCCTATGTTGCACAAATAAAGCATTTAATTCTTATTTATAAAGAAAAATAAAATAAAAAATAAAAGAAAAGTACTTTTTGTCTCACATGGACATAAAGTAAATGCTCAACATAAAGTAAATGCTCCTATTTTCTTATTGGAGGATATTTGTGCACAAGGATTAGGCTTCTATTTTTCTCCACCATTGATTAAGTCTTTTGCCTCTTAATCACAATGGTCCATTCCTTTTCATTTCTCTATAAAAGAAGAGCTCTCTTCTTCATTTTTCATACACTTGAATTTTATGCTATTGTTATGCTATAGGTTTTCTAAGTCATCTTGAAGCTTTTGGAGACATTCTTGCATCAAGTTTTGAAGATTTGGAGTATCATTGGCATTCATCTTGCATCTACATCACATCCTAGCTTGCATCATAGTTGAATCATCATGGTACCATTTCCTTTCATGTTTTAGATTAATCTCACATAGTTTAATTAGAGGGTTTGTAACTCTTTCATTTCCATTTTCATAGCCTAATTTGCATACTTTCATGCTCATCTTAGATTGATTTTGCATTGCATTGCATTCATATTGATTTCATGGGAGATATTGGCATTCTTTCCCTTGTTTTCATTGTGAATCTCTCATTGTATGGTTGACTAGCAAGGTCATGATTTTATAGCTCTAGCTGAGAGCAATTTTACAAATCTTGCAACTCCATGCATAGAGAGCTATGAATCGATTTGTGAGGGCTCATTCTTGAGTTTTCTTACATGTAAGGATTCATAGAAGTGTGGTCACATTTTCACCATACAGGTCCTGCATCAATCCTATAGAAAAAAATAAAAATTTTCCCAGAGAATATCCACAATTCGTATACAAAAGCATCATACAGGAAAAATGACAAAAAATTAATAGCTTTAAAAGGTAAAATTTATCATTAACACCGGCAGTACCAAGGTCATACCTATTGTCAAATCTTGGCCTATGACGTGCAAAATGAGAAAAGCAAGTGAAATGAAAAGGAAGTATGGATCAAATAGCGAAGGTGAATCAAATCTGATCAATATCATAATATATGCAGAAAATACTATTAGGAAAAAAAATATTTGCATATTAATGGGAAAGAGTGGGAAGAGCTTCTTGGACCCATGATAGAAGTTACAAATAAGGAGGAAGAGCTAGGAAGGGGAAAGTGGCAAAGGAAAGAAGTAAGATATGCATGTAAGCCTATGTCACATGATGATGATGAGTACTCACCATCTGCTAGTAGCTCAAGTAGTGATAGAAGCTCTTTAGTGCACATGTACACTAACACAAAAAATTTAGATAGAGAAGTAACAAGTGTTGTGGAATTATCCATAGAGAAATGTGAAATGAAGCCTCAAATTGGTTCATTGGTAGACAAAGAATTTGGTCATGCACTTCATTCTAGGACCACAAATATTTCTATTATAAATTCCTATTCGTCAATGGCCTTGCATTTATGGGACTTGGGAAACCAGGTTACTCATGTTGGGCATTATCCCTCAAATGTAAGTTCATTGCCACCTTTGGCAAGGCAATCTCACTCCTCATTTTACAAAAAAGAGCAGCCATCTATGGTCTAAGGTTTTAATTTAGCTTACAAGTGGAGAGCTTCTCAAGGTACTGATCTCTTTTGTAGAGAAGTTCCTAATTCATCTCAAGGTTCTTGTTTAGGTGACCAACACCTTGGAGGTCCACAAATAGAACCATTGATTTCCCAAATTGGTAAAAGGGTAGATGTAATTTTGGAAAGAGTATCCCAATTGAAGAGAAATGGAAATTCTAGTGAGCATAAAGTTATTGCAGATCCAATGGGTGTATCTCCTCCACTAACAAATATAACTGCTTCCAGAGAGTTGAGTTTAAATGGAGACTATATGTTCCCAAACATGCCCCAGTTGAGCAAATGAACCAGATGTTGCTTGAGTAAAGAAGATAGTGGTTTATTAAACCATCTGCATTATCCCACTTGCTATCAGTTATTACTTTTTGAGCGGCTTGACAGTTGCTTTTGTGTGGGATTTCTGTAATATATAATGTCCTCATGCAAGTACATGCCAATTTTTGTAAACATTTTTCTATCATAAAGGGTTAGTGAGCAATATCAAAGAAAAGGTTCTTGCATGTATTATTTAGACACATATCAATTAGGAAACCATTTTTCTCTCATTACATCATAGAAATGCTTAGATTCACTTTGTCAGTATCAATAGGCAGCAAGATGAGGGAATAAATATTTGTAAAGAGGAAGTAAAAATCTCTCTCTCTCTCTCTCTCTCTCTCTCTCTCTCTCTCTCTCTCTCTCTATTAGAAAGTAAAGTCCACCAAGATAATTGAGAGGGGAGGTAAATCAGTTATCTAATAATTATAACTTTAATCAACTTCAATAGATTTTAACCATGTAAGAAATATAACCAACAACCATAGAAAGATATTCATACACAATAACACAATGACACAAGATATGTTGACTAGGGAACCTCTTGATCAAAAAGTAAACCCCGATGCAAATGATGCCCACAAAAGATGCACTAATATGAATATTCCTTGTGAAAGGATGGACTCTATTAAGAGTCTTATGAAATACATTTGGTACATATGAATCTCAGTTAGGAGAATTTGAATCCCTGTTAAAAGATTCTAACTCTATTAGGAGTTATAGAAGACAAAAGGACCCACTACCCAAATAGCTTCAAGGTAAGATCACTGAACTCACTATCCAATTGATCTTTGTATTACTCAATAGAATAATATCGAAAGATTACTGACCTCAACAATCCAATACTCTTTCTCTGACTATGCCAAACTGCACTCATAGCTACACCAGATCTCAATTTTAGATCTCTGTACCTCGCATATCCTCTTTCCACAAATTTGCTTTCACAATATCTTCATATAATTTCTCATTACATATTACATACATTACAATAAGGAAAACATTCCTTCATTTATACCACACTTAAGTAATTACAAATGAGTCGGCATACAAATTACAAAATAATAGCTTCCACACGTTACATCAAAATTACACAAAACTATCAGCTTCCAATCACTATAACTCTTCACTCATGTGACCTTGGATCTTGCACTATCATCCATGTCACTATCAACATGTCTTCAACTGATCTCTAACTATGCATAACTAGATTCCATTCCGATTAGGAGATATCATCCGATTTCCACAAACTGCTACTCAGGAACACTGCCTGAATACTACTTCTACTAAAATACTCATAACTTCCATGAATAAAATAATTTATGTCTACAATCTTAACCATGATCTTGAAAAACATCAAAAAGTAATTCCTCAACTTTTCATAGCTTTATCTTCAATAATCCAAGTGCGCTAACTCAAACACTATCTACTTCACTACTAACCTTTAGTAGATCACTATGTTGACATCAATGACAATCACAGTCATGAATGCAACAACTGCTATAGAATGGCTTCCAATACTCCCATAGGATATATTCAACATTCATTCCAAACAATCTCCCCCATTGGCATTGATGGCAACATAGATGAAAAAACATCCAATGTTCCATAAATCCAACACTGCAACACTGTTGCTCTAAAAAATACTTTCAAGTCCTCTTCGTCAATCAAATCTTTCTTCATTTTCCTATTCAGTTCTCTCCAATAGATGGTACAAATGGTTTTTTCATGTACACTTCTCCTCCATTGACATCAATGACATAAATTTCATCATTATGTCAACAACAACTTCAATGTCAAAAAACACTGTTCAAAAAATACATTCACTAAAGTCCTCATGACTCAGCTTAGATACACATACTCCCCTATAGAGGAAGCACTACCATCCAGTCTAGAAGAAAGATAGGCAAAATATACCACTAGACAGATGCAAAAATCTACATCATTTCTCAAAAGTAGGTTGGGGCATAACCCAAGCATACCTCTCAGATACTCAAATGTATCCTTCGGCAAAAGTTTTGTAAATATGTCTGCTATCTACTCCTTTGTGCTTATGTACTCAAGTTTGACTTCTTTCTCAACAACTTTCTCTCTCACTACATGATACTTTATCTCTATATGCTTTGTCTTAGAATGTAATATGGGGTTCTTAGACATACTGACTATGCTGGTGTTATCACAATGTATAATAACAGGTTCAACAAATTTTACTCCAATATCCTTCAACATTTGCTTCATCCAAATTATCTGGTTACAATTGTTTGCTACAAATACATACTCTGCTTCTTCTATGCTCTATGAAATATAATTCTGCTTCTTGCTTAGCCAAGAAACCAATCTTCCTCCAAGGAAAAATGCACCTCCACTGGTGCTCTTTTTATCATCAACACTACCTCCCCATTCAGCATCTGTGTATGCACATAGGGTAAAATAATCAGATTTTTCATACCACAATCCATACTCAATTGTGCCTCTTAAGTACCTCAGCATCCTCTTTACTACTATATAATGCAATTCTCTAGGTTCAGCTTGAAATATTGCTACAATTTCAACTGAATGTCTTATATCAGGTCTTGTATGTGTCAAATACTACAATCCTCTAATCATAGATCTGTACTTCTTCTATTCCACTGTAGGAGTCTCATCTGTGCTAGATAACTTATGTCTAGTTACCATAGGTGTTCCAACTAGTTTACACTTCTCCATTCCAAATCTTTTCAATAAATCATTCAAGTAATTTTTCTAATGTACAAAGACACCATCACTATTCTATGTTATCTGCAATCCCAAAAAGTATTTCATCTCACCAATCATACTCATTTCAAATTCAGTCTTCATTTCATCTCCAAATTTATCACTGGCTTCATCTTCTCCTCCAAAAATAATGTCATCAACAAAAATAAGTACAACTAACAAACTATTTTAAATTTCTTTTGTGTATAGGTTGCTATCAGCTGTGCCTTTTGTAAATCTTAATTTCAACAAATACTTATCCAATCTTGCATACCAAGTTCTAGGTGCTTGCTTTAGTCCATATAAAGCTCTCTTCAGTTTACATACCATGTCTCCTTCTTGAGTTAAATGAAAACTTTCAGACTGCTCAATATAGACTTCTTCTTTCAACTCTTCATTCAGAAATGCTGACTTCACATCCATCTGATATACTTTGAATTTCTTAAAAGCTGCATAGGCCAAAAACATTCTTACTACTTCAATTCTTGCTACTGGTACAAAATTTTCTTCATAGTTAATTCCTTCTTTCTATGAGTATCATTTACATACCAATCTTGCTTTGTTCCTTACTACTTTTCCTTGTTCATTCATCTTGTTTCTGAATACCCATTTTGTTCCAATAACATTCTTATCTTTAGGTCTAGGGACCAATTCCCATGTCTTGTTCTTTTCAATCTGATCTAGTTCTTCTTTCATAGCTTTAATCCAATGTTCATCTTCACAAGCTTCACTAGTAGATTTAGCTTCAATTTGAGAAATCAAGCATAACCGTTCTTGTACCTTATTTAGAGTCTAAACTCCTCTGTCTATGCTTCCAATAATCTGTTCAACATGATGATTCCTTGATAAATTCTTGTTAGGTGTCACTGTCTCAGATCTCACTTCAGGTGTCGATTCTTCAATGATCTCACTGTGGCTTTCATTCAACAAATCACTGTTAATTTCATAGAATAATTCAATAGTCTCAATGTTAGATGATCTAGGATGAGTTCTTTCATTTGATTCATAATCAAGCATTCTTTCTTGAATTTTGAACTTTTCATCAACTTTTACATTTGTGCTTTCAACAATAGTCTTAGTTCTCTTATTATAACAACTATAAGCTTTGCTCTTCAAAGAATATCCAAGAAATATACCTTCATCACTTCTAGGATCAAACTTTCCAATGTCATCATCTCTCTTTATATAAAATTTTCTTCCAAAAACTCTAAAATACTTAACTGAGGGTGCATGTCCAAATCATAGTTCATAGGGTGTCTTGTCTGTGTCTGCTCTGATTTGTACTATGTTCATTGTATACACTATTGTGTTCACTACTTCTCTCTAGAATACCGTTGCTAAGTCATTCTCAAATAACATAGCTCTTGTTTCTTTAGTCACAAATTTGTTCCTCCTTTCTGCAATACCATTTTGTTCAAGTGTTCTAGGAGCTGAAAACTGTCTCTTAATACCATTCACTTCACAAAAGGTGTTAAATTCTCTAGAAGTAAATTCTCCACCTCTATCTGATCTCAAAAATTTAATCTTCATTCCAGATTCATTCTCAACTTTATTCTTTATGATCTTAAACTTATCAAATGCTTCATATTTTTCCTTAAGAAATGAAATCCACATCATTCTTGTAAAATCATCACAAGAATCATAAAATAGCTTTCTCCATAGAATCCTCTAGCCCTTTTAGGACCACTCAAGTCTATATGAACAATCTCCAACTTCTCTTCTAATGGGAACTTCTTACTAGGAAATGAACTTCTCTTTTGTTTAGCCATCACACATTCCTTCCAAATCATGTTAGTAGGCTTCATAATTTTAGGCAAATGTCTTACTGTAAGTGTAGTACTCACTTTCACAATGTTATCAAAATTTATATGACAAAATCTTCTATGCCATAACCAACTGTCATCAATCTTAATAATCAAACATGTCATATAAGTCTAGGATTCAACTAAAATACATTACCTCTGGTTCTAGATTTAGTACCAATCAAATTTCCATCTTTATCTTTTACCACACAAGTTTTCTCAGTAAACCAAAACTTGATATCCCTTATCAACTAACTGTCTGATGCTCAAAATATTATGTTTCAAACCATTCACAAAGTAAACATCATCAGTATTAGTCTTTCCATCAAGAGTAATAGATCCTATACCTTTAATCAAACAAGGTGCATTGTTTCCAACTCTAACAACTCCATCATAATTATTAAACTTTATAAAAATTTTCATGTGTCAAGTCATATGATGTGAACAACCACTGTTTATAATCCAATCAACTTTCTTTTCTACTTGAGAAACTAGAGCCTTTTCTTCCTTAATTTCAGTTTTAGGATTTGCTTCCTTAATTGCTACAAATCCTATATCATCATTATTCTTAGTATCACTTTCACTCAAAGATTTTTCCAAAACTAGCTTCAAGTTCTTCATCATTTTCATAGTAACATTCTTTAGATCTTCTAGGATTAAAGTTCTTCCTATACTTATTAACTCTCTTAGGACACTTAGATGCAAAATGACCAAATTTTTGACAAGTCCAACATTTAAAAATTTTCTTACCATCCGATTCTCTCTTCACAAGCAAGGACATACCTTCTTCAATCTTCCTATTTTCTTCATTTCTAGATCTACTACTGCCAGCATAATATCCACTCACACTAATGCTTCTTTACAAAGTAGGATGAACACTAAGAGCACTGAATGTTATCTCCATTCTAGGCAAGTCTCCTGATAACCTCAGGTTCATCTCTATTGCTTCCAATCTTCCAAGAAGAGTCTCTCTTGTAAAGTTTGAAGTACAAGGTATAACTTGTTCAATCATCTGTGTTGTCTGCTTAAATGCAGGAGTCAATATCCTCAGAATTTTACATATCACTTCATTCTATGTCTTTGTTCCTCCACAAGATTTTATACCTACAACAATCTCTGACATTCTACCAATATAGCTTCTAACAGATTCATCTTCCATCATTCTTATATCTTCAAATGCACATATCCAATTATGTAATATGACTTTTTTTGCATGTTCATCACCTTCAAAATTAGAGTGTAAAGATAACCAAATGTCATGAGATGTTTTCAAATATTTTACCTGACTGTACTCATTCTCTAGAAGGGCTAACAAAAGTGCTTCTCTAGCAATTGTGTTACACATGAATAGATCTCTTTCTTCATCAGTACATGTTTCAATGTTATCCTCATCAATAATAGTCTTCTCATTCTTTTTAATCAACCAATAACCTGGTCCTAAACACAGTAGATGTGTCTTCATCTTTTCTTTCCAGCTGTCAAAATTTACTCCATCAAACTTAGGGCTTTCTTTTCTGAAATTCGTCATGGATCTCCTTAAGTTGTTAAACTTTTCTTTCAATGACCTGCTACTCTGATACCAATTGTTAGAAAGTAAAGTCCACCAAGATAACTAAGAGGGGGGGAGGGGGTGAATCAGTTATCTGATAATTATAACTTTTATTAACTTCAATAGATTTTAACCATGTAAGCAATATAACCAACAACCATACAAAGATATTCATACACAATAACACAATGACACAAGATATGTTGACTAGGGAACCTCTTGATCAAAAAGTAAACCCCGGTGGGAATGATGCCCACAAAAGATGCACTAATATGAATATTCTTTGTGAAAGGATGGACTCTGTTAGGATTCTTATGAAATACATTCAGTACATATGAATCTTGATTAGGAGACTTTGAATCCTTGTTAAAAGATTCTAACTCTGTTAGGAGTTATAGAAGACAGAAGGACCCACTGCCCAAACAGCTTTAGGGTAAGATCACTAAACTCACTGTCCAACTGATCTTTGTATTACTCAATAAAATAATACCAAAATATTACTGACCTCAACAATCCAATACTCCTCTGCTTGTGCCAAACCATACTCACTGCTACACCAGATCTCAATTTCAGATCTCTGCACCTCGCATATCCTCTTTCCACAAATTTGCTTTCACAAAATCTTCATATAATTTATCATTACATATTACATACATTACAACAAGGAAAAAATGTCTTCTTTTATACCACACTCAAGTAATTACAAATGAGTCGGCATACAAATTATAGAATAAAAGTTTCCACACGTTACATCAAAATTACACAAAACTGCTAGCTTCCAATCACTATAACTCTTCACTCGTGTGACCTCAGATCTTGTGCTATTATCCATGTCACTATCAACATGTCTTCAACTATTCTCTAACTGTGCATAACCAGATTCCATCATTATTAGGAGATATCATCTGATTTACACAAATCTCTACTTAGGAACACTACTTGAATACTGCTTCCACTAAAATGCTCATAACTTCCATGAATAAAAGAATTTCTATCTACGCTCTTAACCATGATCTTGTAACACATAAAAAAGTAATTCCTCAACTTCCCATAGCTTTATCTTCAATAATCCAAGTGCGCTAATTCAAACACTATCTGCTTCACTGATAACCTTCAGTAGATCACTGTGTTGACATCAATGATAATCATAGTCATGAATGCAACAATAATTTCTATAGAATGGATTCCAATACTCCCATCGGATATATTCAACATTCATCTCTCTCTCTCTCTCTCTCTCTCTCTCTCTCTCTCTCTCTCTCTCTCTCTCTCTCTCTCTTCTTCTCACCTTCTCACTCTCTCTCTTCCTCAATGGCCACCCATGAAATTTTTAACTGGTTGATTCATTTCCTTTGCTTCTTTCAATGACCATCCATGATTTTTTTGCAATCTTCCAACCTTTTGTACATAGTTGTAAAATACATATTAATATATTATATATAAAATAATATATAATGTAACATTTAATATTAATATATATTATATAATATTTAATGTAAAATATATATTATATAATATTTAATATATAATTGATATTATATAATATTTAATATATATAATATATAATCTAATATATATATATATATATATATATATATATATATATAGTTTTTGATATATAATATATCATATGAAGGATGGAGAAATGGGAGGGAGAAATGTAACGCCCCGTCAGGGAACCCAAAAGAAAAGCACTAAAAATTAAACTAAGTTATGCAACATTTTTTTTTTGTTTATTAAAGTTTACAAACACATTGAACATAGAACACAATGATATACAAACATGAGTTTAGAATAATACATATCATTACATTATCATTCTCAAGGGTCCCTGACGTCGAATTACGTCATCTAACTAACACTACGCTAACATGATAAATGCTTAAGAACTCTTAAGTACAAAGTAAAATTAAATACATCTCTTAATCAATATTTCATTACAACTCATGATCACCTACATCCGCTACACATGTCGTAGGGTATGCGGTGATATTTAATACAATTACATGTATCAAAATACATCATGGATCCACGTAGGGATCATTACAAATCAAGTGAAAACCTCCTAGAAGTACAACATAATAACTTTTAACATCTGGGTACATAAATCTGCAAGAAAGAGATAGACTGATCCAAGTGTACAACCAAGTGACGAAGGGTAGTCCGCAATTGTCTCAATGGAGAAGTACACTACCACCCGACCATGTGGAACCCAGAGGTCCACCCCACCGTGCGAGGGAGATAACACTAGGCCCACACACACACTAAGGACCAATCTCCAAACCACATCTAGGAGAATATATCTAATACAAGAGGGTATACGGGTTACCAGAGGCACTGACATACGTAGGATATCTACGGTGTGAGTAGGAAGGTGTCATCACGTAGATCCACCCTTGAGTTTAGTCCTGAAGGTTCCTCACTGAACCGACGGCACTCAAGTGATCATACGTGGCATCGATATCTCTCATGAAGACAAGTATATCGATGATGCATCTAGCATCTTCCCGCATCCATCCTTAGTCTTAACTAGCACTCAAGGCATGGGCGAGGTATTTCAAATTATCTTTTTTTTAATGTTATCCTGACTAAATCAATTTTTATAATGTTATCACTGGACTTGAGAAACTTGTCAATGGATGATCCGTCAGCCACTTGCGGGCCTCGGCGATCCATTGCAAGCCACCTTCTACACCACATCTAGATAACCTACCCTAGTTCCACAACAATACCCATCCTAGTTTGTGGCCACTTATGACACATTAAATTCCCATAACCAAATAAACAATTAAAGCAAATCTCATTTCAAAACATAAATTCACTTGGCCACTAAATCAAGTTTTAACCCACCAGGAGGAAAATACTAACAGGGATCGGTTTGACCACCCCATCAAGGTCTCACATTGACCCTAATCCAAAACAAGCAAATGAAGATAGAATCCACATTGCACCATAAATACAATCAACAAACAGATAACTGATAACCGCAACATATACCCGACCTCTGGATTTTACCCCCTATTCGGTTATCTAATCCCATATGTAAATCAACTACATCAACAGAGTATTTAACATGCACATATGATATACATAGAAGAGAACATCATAAACAAGAAATTGACATTCCGTAAAGAAACCAAGACATAATGATCATATTAACAAGTAATTTTTCTCACACTAATTAATCCCACTAATTTGAATATCCATGTCTACCATAAAGTGACCATATTGTTAACTCTAATATTGCCTACTATAGCTTGATAAATGAGAACGTTTCTTAACTAATGGAAAGATTACTAATCTCGGAAATGCACTCCTAAAATACAATTAAAAGATAAAACAATAAGTTTACTAGTAATAATGCTATAACATCTATTGTTAACATTCCATTGCCAAGGCTAAATTTAAATACCAAAAACCATAATGAATTCACTAGTAAGATAAAAATAATAGTTAATAAAATCATTCACATAATAGAATTAATATTCCAAATTCAAATTTAAGTAATATCTCCAATTTATATTGCCCAACTTTTAACTTAAAAATAACATGCTTAGAGCTTAGTAAAACATATTCTATTAATGTCTAATCAAATTTATAATTAATCACCCCTAACACCTAGCACCTAGGACCTACCTTCCACCTCATCATGCAAATCCATATTAATAAAAGGAAACATAAAACATTTTAAAATTTCCCCAAAAGGGCTGCGAAAATCAAGGAGTGGAAGTGACTTGAGGGTGGGTCCCACCAAATCCCAAGCACTCCACACAAAGAAATTTACTAAGGGATGGGGTTCAATGGGTTTGAATACTCATTTATTAATGCAGGACCAAAAGCAAACACTACCCCCAAGCTCACGCCACCCTATGTACAAAAAGGGCTTGCACAACACATTAAATATGATTGGAGAGTACATTGACCAAGGACAAGGCATGGCCAAGTGGAGGTGGGCGCCAGTTTTGGAGGTTGAGCCCATACCAAAATTAATTCCTTCCAAAAATTTGTTTCAAACAAAATTAAATTGCATCCCCCCCAAGACCTGCGTACTATGCAAGTGGGGAGGTGATGTCATCACCCAAGGAAAGGAAAAACATTGTTTAATAAGCCCTTTAAGGCCTTACATGTTGGGGTACGCACCAAAGAAGATGGAGTGTGTTGAGGTGATGGAAATTAAATTTGAATCCACTAGATATAATAAAATATTATTATTATTATTATTATTGATTTATTTATTATTGGTCAATATGTTTCTAAAAGGGTTAACCTTTACATGAGGTGTGGGTCCCACTTGAGGAGTTGGAAAAAGGTATAGTTTGAATTGCTCTTCAATATATGAATTGTTTATTAGTTTAAAAGATAGGGTGGCAAAAATAAATTAAAATAATGTCTGTGTTTTTTTGAAAGCATGGGAATTCTTTTTTTTTTCTTTCCTCATACATTTTCTAGCAAGCTAGAAATGTCTATTTGTTAAAGACTTAGTTTTATTTTTTGATAACCCATGCAAATGATGATTATTTCCACATTTGATTACTAAGGAGGTATACTACATCTTCAATTCAGAATAATTATGTGATCTTTTAATTAACTAAAATGGCAAACATTGGATCAAAACACAACTAAGTTTCATGGTGTTATGGAGTAACAAGTTTCTCTTCCAAAATTGGATTCACTAAAGACTGAGTTTGAGAAGGATTGTATATTTGTGATGTTAAAATTTCACATTGCAAACTAAATTCTCACAGATCTATTGCTTCACTCTTCAATTTTTTTGAGGAAATAAGTGTATGCTCTCATTTGATAGAAAGATTAAGAAAACTAATTTAGAACATATTAAAGAACTCGAATCCTACCTGGTTCAACAAGCAAGCTGATGAAGTCCAGCCGAGAATACCTCTCCAATCCACAAGCTTGAACTCTCAGCTGCTTCCAAAACAGCTCCCAAATTGTCTTCTATTCTTCCTCTCTTCTCTTCCTCAACCCTTCATCTCTCTCTCCATTCTCTCTTCTAAATTTTTGCATATAAAAAAGTGGTAGCAAGTCTCTCTCTCTTTGCCTCTAAATTGGCTTGGAAAGTAGGGAAGAAATATTTTATTATTTTCCCCCTACTATTCAAGTCAACTACCTAAAATGAGACAATTTAAAATTGTAGAATTTCTTTTTCTTTTATTTTTAATTTATCATTTGCATTAAGTTATAACACTCAATATTCAAGATTATATAATAAGCTCTATCTATATAAACATATAGTCATACATATAAACTTAATATATATACCATTTATAATATTATTATTATAAGAGACTTAGAGAAAGCATATATAACTAATTATGTTATATCATACTAATAACATAATATTTACCAATGTGTCAACATAATTTCAATAACTATCAGAGATCAGACATGAGATCCACAAGGTCAAAAATGTAACACCGACATGAAACAAAACCTAAGACAATATCATGCTCAACCGGGAAAACATATATCGGATTCATTCTACCAGAATGAATTCGATTTAGGTAAGTCAAGTAAGGTCTCATCCGTGATTTTAGGATGGTTAGGTTAGGGAATTGGCCTAGGTGCTAACTCCCCTTCTCCGCCATTGAGACATAATAATGACACGCTCATCCTGTCAGGCCAGGGAAGTCGATGCCTGGTACCTGCAACCTGCATAAAAAACCATTGCATGTACATGTGCATATATAACATACTATCAGACAATGGTAGGGATGGCTAGGACGTGTGGACCCGACTAAATGCAGGTAACTACGCCTCCTCCTCTACCATACATGCATGTCAACAGAAAAGAAAACATAATGATAACAAACATAATACCATACACATGCGGGTATGGGGTAAGTACCAAATATAATCATCATCTAATTACTTCAATTTATACATGCATTTGAAACATCATATAAAATCCATCATTACTAGATTTAACCATTACGTAAAGTTCTGTTTCAGGTTCAAACATAACAATTAACATCCAAACTATAACTGTTTAATCACACACCAAAATATAAATATAACATGTAATATATGTCTGATCTAATCAACCAAGATAAAACAGTGTCAAACTAAACATAGTATCAGCAAAAGAAAGATGCGAGGGGTACTACAAGAAAGGGGAGGGAAAAGTGAAAAATCAAAATAATGTCGACATTTTTGGGTACCCAAAAATATCAGGTACCCGATTAGGCTCAATATTGCTTTGTGCACTAAACCTACATGGTCAACTATTGAAATGTCTCAAAAATGTGTTTTCCCCCTATTTCTTTGAGTTCCAAACTTCAACCATGTAGCTGACGACTTTATTTTCACCCGAATTTGATGAAATGAAAAGGGTATCTTAAGGAGATTATCAGCTTTCTATTGATATAATTGTTGTCAAATTTTGAATTTGGTAAGTAATTATTAGCTATTTTCTAATTGAGTTACCTCTAAACTGTTGATTTATATACTGATTGAAAAATGACTATAACTTTCAGATGGTATAACATTTTTGAAATCCAAAAAATGTGTCACATTCTATGCTTCACCTACAATAAGAATTTTTTTTTTTTTTGAATTTTGTAAAGTTTTGAATGAGTTAAGGTGGTCAGACATAGGAGTTTTTTTTATTATGAAAACGTTGTAGTAGAAAATTTATAATTAATTATTTTTTTGCAATAATATTACAAAAAAATATGCATCACATCCGGGCATGAGTCTACTACTTATATATAAAATTTTATAATAAAATATTATCATTTGATTATGATTAAGGTGGTCAGACATACACCTCCTTATTTTTTTCAAGAAATTTTTGTACTACTACATTGAAATCTATACTTTTCGCCAATCATACTAATTTTTTTTAAAAGGCCTAGTAGTTTAGAAACTACATTCAATTTTCTACAGATTCTATTCTTACAACTTTTTGATATTAGGTTGATAGCTAGTTCAATTTTTCATGTCAAGTTGACTAACCCTGATTTGTTGATTTTTCATTGCCACTTAAGGGCATAGTTTGGCCCCTCATGCTCTTGCACATACCCTAATATAATGATAAAAGGGTAGACTATAAATACCTATTTGTGCATGAGTTATAAGTTACACAAGACCACTCTCTTAAGCATCTCTCAATTTGATAATCACACTAACATGTAAAATTATTAGTGGATGAAAATTTTAAAAAAACATGCAAATTCACTTCCCTCTATTGTGCATCTTCTCATCTATTGGAAAAATATGAAAATTCATTTCCTACTATTCCACCCTTTACCGTCTATTAGAATATAGGCAATCATTTTATGTTAATTTTTAATTTAAGACAATTAAAATAATTTTAATTTTAATATAATATAGTTAAAAATTTAATGATTCAATAGTTTGAGATATATTAATTTTGTCTTAAAAAATCATCTTAAATTGCATTCTTTTGTGGTAGTGTATAATTTTCAAACAAAAAATTCTACAAGAGAAACAACTTGCAACTTCAATTTAGTATAAGTGGAAATAAATGAGACGTTTTTATAAAATACTTTATCTACAATGAAGATTTTCAATTCATTATTTTAGTGTGATCTCATTTTCTAAGAAAGTTGTGTGGGATTTTAAGAAATGCAAATTTTAGGCACATTTGAAACTCAAACATGGCTCTTGATCACACTATGTCATCACCAAACTAGAAAATATTGATCACTTTTTATGTGATCACCAAAGTAGCAAGCGCAAAATATTTAAAGCCTTGTAGGAAAAGGGTTCTCTTGGATATGTGATGGGTGGCACGTGCCCATGCCATGCATTGATCTAAGATTTTATACTAAGTAAGGTAACAACACTTATTACAAGTTTAAAGATTTTACACCACTTGAGAATAGTGCAAAATTTGGATTCTAGAAAATCTATAGGACTAGGGAGCACAATTCCATAGTCCCTATGGCATACCTATGTCCTTCTAGTTTTCTTGTTCTTACTATAAGGGCCCAATTCTTTTAGTTGAGTGTAAAAGGTTTTTGGAGTCTCAAAATCTCAGTTTCACCATGATGAAGATTTCATTTAGATATTTGAGTGTGTGATAACCATTAAAACTAAATATTGTTAGTTTATAGTGAATTCAAGTGGTGTTTATCACATTCATGTGTGAGTTGATGCTTGTTGGAGCCTATCTATGACACCTAAGGCCAAGAAGAAGGATTAGTTTTCTGAGTTTGATTCTAAAAGTTTGAGGAGGGTCTTAAGTGAATTTAATAACCTTTTCAATGGTGTCTAATTTAATTTATGACCTTTCTTCTGCCTCTTTATCATTTCATTCTTTTAAATCTTCTTCTTGTGCAATGTCACATGTTGACAAGTTGATCTTATCTTGAGGTTTGAACTTCATAACTTTGTATTTTGCATATGAATAACTTAAATATTTCTAAAAGAAACCATTTCATTATATTTTATATCTATTTGGCTCATATGCTCATGGGTTCCTTGGCAAGGGATTGCATAAGATTCTTTTTCTCAATAATATTAGAATTGAGGTCCATTTAAAATATACTTGACATGTCCTAAAGTTTGAGAGGGGTAACACACCTATTTTGTACTTGGTTATCCAGCTATTAATTTTGATAAGAACTCAAGTGTGCCAATTGGATATTCTAGGGTTTGAATTACACAATGTAGTGTTTTAAAATCAAACATTTGAGGTTCTTTATTGAAGATTTTAAGGTTTAAAAATATGTTTTTATGCTTTCATTTAAAGATTGTATGGTTTCAATATAGCTATAATTTAGGGTTTCAGTTAAAGATTTTAGGGTTTGAATCGAAGATTTTAGTGTTTGAAACTAAATGTTTGATGGCTTCAATTGAATATTTTAGGCATTCAAAATAGCTATTTAATATTTTATACTACTTGCTTATGATTTAAAACTATATAGGGTTTTATTTACAAATGTTAGGGTTAAAAATTAGTTCAATTAGAGTTTAAATTAGATATTGTATGGTAAATTTTTTAAGTGATTAGAATGCTAGAATATTAATTTAAAACAATAATGATATAGTATTGAAAAAAACTTGTTAAATTAAAAGAAAAATATAAGAAAATGGATGTATAAAACCTCTATTTGAAGTCATGTGGTTGATTTGCAATAGAAATGAGTTCCAAAACACCCATAAAGTCTACGTTAAAGTTGATGGGGTTTGAAAGAAACGTAAGTTGCATTATATGTGACATTCCAATCTATAGTAAAAAAGGAAATGACTACAAGTCTTTTATGTTCAATTATATTTTTCCAGTAAATCGAGATCTTTATTTGAAGGCAGGCTTCAATATATTTAATTGTTTCTAAATGATAATTTATTTTTTCTATGAATGAAGATAACCCTTTGTTCACAGGTTTTTACTGCACCATCTTTGTACAAAGACACCTTAGTTTGAAGAAATAACATTTTTCGAAGGTGCTTGAGTAGTTTGAGTGTCCCACAACATAGAACAAGTGATGTCTCAGGTATGGTACTCAATATTGTGGGACAACTCTTCTCTAAAATTTTGATAGAAGCAATGGATATGTACCTAGAAATATTTTCCTTGTACTATGTAATGTAGATAAGCCAACTAACCTTGAATGAGATTTACTAACTAATTTGCTACCAACAATTTATTATGAGTGCTTTATGTTAATTATTATTACATGAAGTGCCTTTCATTATTCTAAAATGTACACAAATAGATAAACATTATACAACGTACACTATTATAGTTCTTGAACAACATAAAGATTATAATAAGGGGTGAAACTCCCGAGCGAATCAAACTGCCAATTATTTATTTTTAAATATTTCTTATTAAAAATTTACTTCATGCATCTACAAAAGATAAATATATATTTTAGATAAAAAAATAGCTTATTATTTATTTTCAAATATAATTGGTAATAATCACTTATGAAAACATCTTGAATGAAATACTATATGTGTCAAAATGAATCTTAAAAATATTTGAAAATTTATTACAAATATCAAATTCCTATTTATATATCATAATGAAAGTAATAACAAAAATATCAACTTACTTTTCTTTGTTTTCTAATTTCTTTTTAATGATAGTAGAAAGTGAAATTATTTTTGCTTAAACAAGATATAATACTTCAAAATAATGATACATTTTTATAATGTTTTTTATATTTACGCGGTAGGCATTTCCCTATGAAAGGGTTTGAGCTGATTTTTGCAATCTTGTAGACAAACTGACTGTCATTGATCTGATCGCCATCATTTATTGTTTGAAAGCTATGTGATTGGCTTTTTTTTAAACATTTTGACTCATTAATCCAAATGGGGCATTTAGGTGTACGTGGCCTCGTGCATCGTTGAGGACGCATTTGACAGTTTGAGCGGTACTCGCCAAGCTGAATAGGCATGGCTTCCACCCAAATTTTTTCTCTGTGTTCATAGATACACAATTCAAAATTTCCCCTGATATTGAGTTTCTGAACAATTGAGATACGTCAATGGAGAACGAAGAAATAATTGTGGGAACGGAAAAATATATTGTAAAATCTCTTGGTACCCCCCGAAAATGAGACCAAAGATATGCTCTGAATTCTGTCCAATTTTGACAGTCGCTTATCTTTCATGATTCCAACAGAGCAAGGAACGAAGAATTTGTTTTCAGTCAATTTATCGACAGCAGAGGATCTGATTTCCCGACGGGACATCAACGCCACAAATTAAATACTGTTCTAGAGCGACGCAGAAGAAGCGCGAGTGTACATAAAAATAGTCGAAAATCTATAGCGCTTAATGCAGCATTTGATGCCAACACCTCCACAGAGCTCATTCACGCTCAGCGACTGATGAAGATTTCAATGGCTCGTCTGGAGAAGGAGCTTTACAAGATTATGTTAACTAACAGCGACGTGATTGATCCAGAGCAGTGGTCGTCGACCTGTCTATCGCGCGGTTCTTTGAGCATAGAGGACAGCTTCTCCAGTTCTATCTGCTCCTCGGACAATGAAGATGACAGCGACCGTTTCACCGATAACAGTTCATTAACAAACAGTATATTGGTCACGCAAATATCAAGATCCAAACTCAATTCATCCCTCATTAGCTTCCAGATTATAGAGACAATGGGAAGGGGGTCGGAGGATTCTATGATCAGACCGATTATAAAGTCATCTTCATAACGTGCATATCGAATAAGGGGATAGGTGGTGTTTTCTTCCCATTCCAAGATGATCTTATCAAATGGGTTGAGAAATATATTCATCAGGCTGCTTCTCTAGCTACTTATACTCTCAATGAACTATGTTGTTGTGTCTTCTATTGGGTAAGCTACAGGCACACCCTCTCTTCTCTATGTTGGCGGGTGTTGCTTAAACAAGTGCTATTATTGGTGCTTCAATGGATGGACCTGGCCCCTTAAAATAGTAGCAGCTGACAAGAACCCAACTTACAGAATAAATGGAACACTTACCACTCATTGCAATGCCAGAGGTCACCCATCCCAGAACTAAGTACCACTACAACACTTCAAAAAAAAAATGCTAATTTTTAAAATTAGATACAACAAAATTTACTTTAGAAAAATATCAATTAAATTCAATAGATTTTGTACCTTACAAAAATATCAATTAAATTTAATATATAGAATTTTTTATTTTAATTTTTTGGTAAAAGGCCGAGGCCAATAATTTTATTATATTAATCATAGAACCAATGATACATGATACCCCGCTCAGTGCAGGTGCTGGTAGGAAAGAGCGGGGTTGAGAAAACCTCCACCCTTACATGGGACCTTGGTCTGGACTTTGATACATAAAAGTTTAGGAGGGCATACCTTCCGATACCAAACTTCTCGTATAAAATATTACAGATTAAGAAAAAGTTGTTCTATCTCATCTTAAGAGATTCTTGAATAGTTTTAGTTTTATGCATGTCCATTCCGCGAAGTTGGAAGACTTTCCTTCTAGATTTTGCACTTTAATGTTTTGGTTTGATTCCTTTCTTGTGTTTCATTCCTGATTCTTTTCCTATGATGATGTTCTTGATTCCAGACATCATTCCGCTCAAATGTGAGTTCCTCAAAATGCCTCAAAATGCCTTATGAGCTTTAAATACCTGAAAATCCTTAATTTTGGCTAAGATCATTGTTAGTATACTCACAATATAATTTATTACTAATCCAAATTCTACATACTATTGTTAAGATGATGCTTGTTAAATGAAGCCCTTGTTATAATTATTTGCTTAAATGGAAATACCTATGCCTGTACCACCTGGCTATGGGCGTATTGTGGGCTTCGCTGATTTAATCATGAATTATAACTTATAAGACTAACAATACTCTCCTATGAATGGAACATTGGTTGGATACCAGACCTACCTACTTATGATAATCTCGTATCCTATTCTTTGTAAGAAAACTTAGACAGGATATGATGTTATTCTCCTATTAAGATGTAAATTATCCTCTTTAGCTGAGTTAACTAAATTGACTGAATCCAATAGCTTGGAAGAATGCATCATAATTAAATGAAAAACCATTAGAATATTAGTATAGAAATGGTTTCCATATCCCTACTTTCATGGCCTTGTTATGGAGCACACATAGAAGCATTAGTAACATATATATTAAACTTAATATATATTTCTCCCTTTAAAATAGTTGTATCTTTATATAAAAAGGGTATACCAACATATTCGTCAAAGCAAACAAGCATCATAATACCAGAGAACTAAACAAGAAAGTAACATGATAATCTTTCTCCTGAAGCCAATGTGCATATGAATATATTGACTTCAAGATAACAGATTACCATGGTATTTTTCTTCTACAATAGGCTATATCCTCAACCTAAAACATATTGCTTCAGAAGAAAGTCGTGAAGTTATAGTAAGAGTTATAAAATTACCAGCTATCCTTATCTTATTCCAATGGAATATCTCTGACTAAAGAAAAGAACCACTTATTTGAATCTACAATTTACTTAATTAATCCATCTTAATTTAGTAGTGCATAGAGCCCTGGTGCCACTTATTCATGTAGTCTAATAACACATTCTAACTGCGAATGCACACATGAATTCATTTAAATTTAATAACACATTTTGGCCACATATATACTAAAGCCATTCTTAATTAAGCCTATCTCTGTTAAGACATTTGTCCTGAACTAGAGGAAAGCTCATCAAAGTTCTTAGCATCTTATTCCATAACAATCGAATAACAAGAAAAAAATTGACTAAATAATCATACCCAGGACATCTGGTGAGTATTTGAAGTATTTATGAAAGAATTTGATAAACAAGAGTAATATTGATCGCTAAAACCTTGCTTAAGAATCGAATCATCCTATACATAAAAGGAATGCCTCAGCAACTCTTGAAAGGGAATATATATATATATATATATATATATATATATATATATATATATATATATATATATATATGTCTGTTCATGTATATATTTGTGTATGCAAATGACAAATATCGAAATCCTCTGATTTATGCTCTTTATCTTAAAGCTTCGATGATCTAAAAAAGAATTAAAACTATAAATCATAACTGGAGTAATCTGAATCATAATTAGTATTTCAGCCCAAAATACATAGATTTTTATATTAAACCTTCTTTTTACAATTCATTGAGAATGTCATTTCTTAAGGCTTTAGTTATTGAGTTGGCTTTTCAGGGTGTCTTTGAAGAGCTTGAGGATGCTGAAGAATCTCTATCCTCTTTAACTAGCTTGAGTCTAATGCCGTCATCCAAAAATAACTCATTCATCCAATTCCCATTAGGTAGAGATCTGATATGGGTGAAGAATAAAAGGAAATCCAGGTTCCTTCTTATGGAAGGGGTCTCTGCTATGAACCTATCCTAGTCCTCCACTTCAAGAATAGGGTAAGTTGACACATTATTGTGGTTGATAATTCTTCTATCATAATCTTTAGGCTTAGGGATGGACAGATTGGTACAGATGCTATTTAGAGCTTTGCCTAGGTCCAATAAATATTTCTTTTTGAAGATCCTTCTGCACAGGTTCTCTATGGCCTTGATGTTTGGATCCACTTGTAATGCTGATGCGATGAACATAGCTGGGATATCAGAATTCACTTGATGTCTATTGATGTTTTCCTTGAATTTGTTGCCTATGATGACAACTATTGCCCTTAAAATGATGTTAAATTTTATCAACAATATCTTTTTTATTCTGTTGGAAGAAATCTTACCCTCGAAGGCAACATGTTTATCAAGGCATCTTAATTTTATAGGGGTTGCCATTTCTTGAGTATATATCGCTAAACAAGTGAATACTATTCTATGAAATGTGGCAGTGTCTATATAGCTCTCAGTAGGTGGTAGGTAATCATTTCATATTCTTCTGTGTCCCATCCTATAGCCCCTTGGTTCATATTCCTACATTCAAAATGGTTCTTGGATAATAAAATTTTTGATAGTGACTATGTCCTTGCCTTATTAATCCTTTTAGATATAAAGATATGATCAGCTAAGACTTCTCAAAAATTATGAGTGTACTATGGTACAAAAGGGCCAACTATCTAGAGGCCAATAAGCTAAATAATCTAAAGGCCTAACAAACCTAAAAGGAAAAAGGAGTATATGTGTGCTACTTATGTTAAAGAATAAGATCATGTATTAGTGCTATGGGACTTCAAGCTAGGAACCATAACTAATTAAGATATTGATCTCTAAAAAAGAGCTAGAAAGAAACCTTACTGGTAGAAAGTTGACTACATAAGGAAGTAAATGTCTAGAAACTTTTCTTAAGAATAAATTTGTTAATCTATGAGCACCAAGGCAATAAATCCATACTTATCTTGTAATTTGTGTCTATACCATATAGAGTAGGTTATTAAGAAGTTCTGCCTATGTTCACTAAGGCTAGATCTTCAACATGAGGAAGAAGGGTTATTCCTCTTGTTGCTAATGGTGCTATGTGATTGCACTATAGACTAACTAAAAGTAAGTCTTTTCAAAATCCTCTTATACTTTGTTCATCATCAAAACCAGGGACATTTAGAGGACAAGGAGACCAGTCCTCCCCAAGGGTAATCTTTAGAGAATAAACCTGACTGATGCTGAGGATACATACTTAATTAGATTATAAGGTGAAATCCTTAATACTTAAGTGTCCCAAAAATCTATTAGCAAGACATTGGTAATTCCTTTGAACTTCAATCTTTAAGAGGTCCCAGTTGTCCTTAATATCCTAGGGATGGTATTCATAAAATTAAGAGATTGGAATCCCTATTGCCAACCATGGTTGAATTTTTAAAACAGTCTAGGTTGTAGAGGTTAATACAGAAGACGGATGTAGTATAAATGTGTTTCCATACTATTTCAAATAGTTCCCTATCTATCTATTCTCATGAGATAATCATTTGAATCCCCCATGGATGATAATATGATACTAGTTCTAGGGTAGAAACCGAATGATAAAATTTATATCCATTATCTAGGAACAGTCCATATGCATCTGATGCCCTTCCTGTACTAGGGCTTGAGTCTCAGACATATCTAAATGTTCCAGTTGAATAAAAATCATTAATTAATATTTGGTTTGACCAATGATAAGTATTACTTAATTTTCTTAGAGACTATCATATTTATTGAAAGGCTCCTAACCTTAATCACTTATTATTTTAAGAAATAGTAGAGTCTTCTATCAAAACCTAGACAAGTCGTGTGCTTTTTTGGTTAAATCTTCCTGTCTTCTTCTATTTACATGCTTAATTGACTTGTGGTATGAATCTTATATATATATATATATATATATATATATATATATATATATATATATATATATATATATATATATATATATATATATATATATATATATATATATATATATATATATATATATATATATATATATATATATATATATATATATATATATATATATATATATATATATATATATATATATCTACACACACACACACACGTGTGTGTGTGTGTGTATCTATGATACATGGACATATATCTAAGAATATGTATACATAATCTTATATATATGCAAATATGTATATGTATATGTATATATGCATAGGTGTTCCCTTATTTATGCATATATACATATATATAACCGAAAAGGAAAATCCTATAAAAAATCCCCTCCTAAATTGATCAGGAAGCTTAGTACTAACCTGCCAGTGAGCCAGAACTAATTAACATGTTTATCATTTTAGGGATTAAGTTATGAGAAACTTAAAAATCTATTGAAGTTCCTAGGCATGTTTCAGTATTAGTTGGAACCGGTGTGCTAATTGAAGAGAGGCCTCTAATTACCAGGTATAGGGTTTACCTTTTGCCTACTTTTGTGGTCAATGTATCTTAATAGGAAAGAAGCACTTTGATAGATTATAGGGGTGCTTCCTTATGGGAGGTTAAAAATTTGGCTGCAAAGGACTAGGTAACCTGATACGGCTCCTAAAATGAAGAATTAAAGACTAGATCCATGGGATAAAAAAGAGACCTAAGGACTGAAATGCAAGAATAAAATAAATCTTATGCTAGAGTTAGATTAAACACTAAAAAAATATAAAAGTTGGTTTGTCCATCATTGATATTGTCTTACTTACTTTTAAACCACTATTGTGCCAAAATTACATAATTACATACTTAAAAGGACTTATTTTCAAAAGTTCAAAAAGATATACTAGTATCTATATTCTTAAATCTTACTTTCCTTCTAGTCTTTACATATAATATTGCAGCACTAGGAGGCGTCCTTCTTCTGCAAGATGATGATTTCCTCTAGTTTTGCCTTATAATCCCTTGAGGATCTCTTAACCAGAGGTGCTATAATTTTTATGTTGCTGGAGGAGTCCTCATCCATTTCATCTAGGACTTCAAAGCCTTCTCCCCACCAATTGTCAAGGACTTTGTCAAGATCCACTGCCTCCTTGAGCACTGTAGCGATGAGGAAGTCCATATTTTTCCTCATTGAAGGCCAAACCTTGTCAAACTTAGCTTCATCCTTGAAGAATAGAATTGGTAGCCTCTAGAAGCTAGGTATGGAAGGTAGGGCCTCCATTTCCATATTCATGTATAATTCTAGAAAAAGGGATGGTAAGGTCTTTGTCGATGCCATAAACCACTTTCTCCAGACTTTGCAAGAATTCATCCTTAAAGATTTCTTTGGCCGCTCTAATGACTCTCTCTTTTACAATTCCATTAAAGGTCGCTAATGCTATGAAGAGTCCAATCACATGCCTGTTCACCTAGACTATGAAATTGTTATCAAAATGATCCTTTCCAAGTCCTTTAATTAGAGCTCTATGGACCATGTCCGAGAGAGGCTTAAGGATTATGTTCCATCTTTTTGGCCTCACGATCTCTCTAAATGCCATTTGTCGATTCTCCTTTGTGTGGAAGGTGATTATTTTGGTTTCCATTGTTTCTCAAAGACCCAATGCAGAGCTCTCCCTATTTAAGCTTGTTGTTAAGCTAAAGTGACTCCAGCATAATATCAACAATTCTATTTCCTCTTTTAGCAGTAAAGAGCCGATAAATGCTCTTGGTTAGTTCAACTTTATTATGAAGTGATGGCAGGGTTCATGTGAGGTTATTATTCATTAAAAGTCATTATTAATGTGTACTTTGTAGCCTTGAGATAGTTGTTGCACATGTTTATCTAAGTTAGGAAATAGTGCTTGGTTCTTTGAGCTAAGAAAAGGTGACGAGAGCATGATTTTGTATAATTATTACAAGAGAACCTTTTCTTGAGATGGCAGTTTCCTGAGATGGTGACACCTAGTTGGGTGCATTTGGATGTAGGTAAAACTCCCTTTAGTGCTTCTAGCTTATGTAATGAGATCATTCTTCATAGTGCTCAAACTATACTAAGGCATGCAATAATTTAACCCTAAAGGGATAATTGTGAGTTATCAGGAAGAAGCTTATGCTAGGACGTAATAGGTTTATAAAGGTTTTGCCTTGTTTATGATGTTGATCTAAAATGAAGCTTAAATTTGAGAAGTAGTTTATTAGTACTAATGAGTTAATGAGGGTTTCTATAGAACTAATGAGTTAATTTGAGAAGCATTTTCCTAGGTAACCACCCTTAGGATTGAAACACCCCGCCAGGGAACCCAAGAGAGATTAACCTATAACATGCTACTAAGTTTGGTGAACATTTTTTTTAAAGTTAACATACAAGTTAAAAAATAGTGTGGAAGCAATTACAATTTACTCACATTGAAACAACATCCAACACAAATTACAAATCTTGAGGGTTCCTTGACGTAGAATTACTTAAGAAAAAATTACAACTAAAGAAAGACAACAAAATATTATGTATCATAAATAATACAATTACAACTTACATCAATGAATACAATCCTCATGGACATCCATGATAACTAATAAACTGACATCCACTACACATGTCACATGGTATGTAATAATAAATCTAACATAGAAGTACACTGACCAGATTAGGTATCACATGGGATACACTAATACAGGTTAACAATAAAGAAGAAATGATAAGAAACCAACAATGAAGAATCCTAAAGGTATCCCACTGCAGAAGAATCAATAGCATTGGCACCAGGACATCGAATCTCAAATGGTAAAGAATCACTACCACCCATCCGTGTAGAACCACAAAGGTCTACCCCACTGTGCTGAGGAGATAAAAACAAACCCTAATCGGATGACCAAAACCAAACAAGGATAACCACTGAGCAAGGAATCCTGAAAGCTCTCTACTCAAGGTTTACAAAAATAAAGTGAAAGGTCCAACACACTAATCTACAGGCATAAACAAAACTTGGGAGGTGACTTAGGCTACATGCTATGCGAGTGTCATCGTATGTCTAATTACTTGAAATACCCTGGAACTGGTCATAGTGGACCTGGGACACTCAAGCATTGAGTTACCCTAGAACTGGCCACTCTGGGCCCCGGACCCTCAATACGATCCATGTGGGATTAGAATAATCTCTCTCATATATGAGGAATTATAATCATAACCATATTCTGACTTATCTTTTTAAATGAACTCTACAAGTTTTAATTACTAAGTTATCACTTAATTTGCATAACCTACAATAGGTTACCCAGGTACTAACCACTTTGGGTCCCGGCCCCTATTGTAAGCCACTCCCCTAAGATGCACCTACTCAACCTCCCCTAGGCTCATAATCTCACAAACATCAAAGTAGGTATACCACCAAGTAATCCTAGAAGTAGTTTCACACATAAGAAACTAACATGATTAGAAAGATACCATAACCAGATAATAACCAACAAGAGCCCATAAGATCGAAACAAAGTATAATCAAAATAAATACACATAATAAACATGATACTGGAAAACAATCCAACTGATACATAACCCTACCTCTGTTTTCCCCTTAGGCCATCCTAATGCCCAATATCACACAATGCACAAGAAGACATAACTAGCATGAACAATACAACATTCACATCACAAATAACTAATATCGATCCATAAGCATTAAAATTTCATTTCGTGCATATTTGATTTTGAGTATGTAAACAAAAAATCCCACTAGGATAATCGCAATATAATCAATACAATAATATCACAATTAGAAAATATTCCTTAATATTGCCCTATGACTTTGACAAAATAAAAGACCCAATTTTCGTAGATGCACTTCAATTTCAATGAATGGTCAAACAACAAATAAACACTCTATAAGAGAGGCATACCCTAAAGTAAGCATATATGTCCTAATACTTTAATAAATAATGCTTAAAAGTTAACTATGCAATGAAGACATGTTATCTAATCGCACTAATCAATTATATGAATACTATATAAAACAATATCTTTTTAATATCACCTTACAACATGTAGATAATATTCATTTAAAACTAACTATGCTAGAAATAAAATTAAATAAAATACATACACATAAACTAATTAACAAATAGAAAATTTTATAAAGTTTTATTAATAATAAAAATTAAATTAAACTAAATTATTTATTATCATGAATAAATATTTAACTGATATTAAACATTTAGTAATAACAAAATAAAACTAACCTAAATTACAATTCACAACTTTCGTTATTAACAATGCAAGTATTAAACAAAATTTAGTATAAATAAAATAACAAAGAAAAATAAACTTTAACAAAGCAACCTGCGCACATACCAATAAAGGTATGTGGGGGGTGGGAAGGCGGGCCTCCCCACACCTCCTCTCTTCTATGCAATTTTTCGTGTGCTGCCAAGTAGGGTCTCCATGCGGTCCCCTTGGGAGACCATCGACAGAGTCTATTGTGCGGATCCCTTGGGCAAATGACCACCAGACCTCCGACCTATAGGGTGCGGGGGTGGTGTCCCGTGCCCCATTCATTTTTTATAATTTTTTTAATAAATTTTTCCTTAGTGATTTTATTCAATAATAATTTTTTTTTTAATACAAAGTATGTATATATATATATATATATATATATATATATATATATATATATATATATATATATATATATATATATATATATATATATATATATATATATATATATACACACACACACACACACACACACACACACACACACACACACACACATATTATTATTATTATTATTATTTAAATATTAGAGAAATTAATACAATACTCAAGATATGTGTGTGTGTGTGTGTGTGTGTGTGTGTGTGTGTGTGTTCATAAATTTCATTATATTAATTACATATTAATGAATAGACATGTCTCTTCTTGGCTCATTCTCAATATAAATGCAAGAGATTGTTGCATTTGGAAAACACATACAATGAGATAGTGCAATTACATTTGCAATGATACTAAAACCTTAACATTATGCACATGTTATAATTTAAATTCATTTATTAAACAGATTAAATACTTAATGCATCCTAAAATCATGCAATTCAATTATTTGATCATTTAATAAAATATTCAAGCATAATTCAAATAATTTCCAATTAAGCACATGTTAATAATTTAAAACCCATATTAAATAAATTAAATATTTAAAGCATCCTAGAACATGAAATTAAATATTCAATTATTTAATAATAGACTCAAATATAATTAATCCTAATTTCAATTCAATAATCAATTAATTCCAATTAATCAAATAATTGACTTTAAATAATTTTGCAAATTAAACATAGGAACATAATTAAATCATTAAATCCAACTATAATCTTAACATTAATAATCATATAAAATCACCTATATAATCATAAATCAATTGAAACATGCATGATAAGATCAAGCACATTAAAATCAAGCAAATTGAAATCATGCACACACTCAAGAATGGGATCGATGAATTCATACCAACCAGACAAATTCAAGTAGGGTAGTTAGACTGACACTTGTCCAATCCTAGGACAATTAGGCTTAGGTTAGGGTTTTGGGTCTGTGTATTATCTCCCCTCTTTACCATTGAGATGAATGTTTATGGGCACACTCACTCCTACCAATTCAAGGAAGATGATGTCCTGTACCTGCAAACATGTCATCACAAGATGAAGCATGTACATACAATAATATATCAAACAATGATAGGGTACGATCAGATGTGTGGATCTTGACTATGCAAGTAACTACACCTCCGTCCTCTACCACACAAACATGTCAAACAAATACAAACACGTGATAACCATACACATGCAAGTATTGGGTAAGTACATCATAATCAATATAAAACATGTAATCTAACATCATGAAACATCATTATCTAATCTATGCATACACGTGATAAACATATGATAATCAATAATCCATAATCATCATTTAATGAAACAATAACCGATCACATGGAGAGTGACCTAAAATAATTTGGTCATACAACTAAAACATAAAAAAAACTAAAAGCAACCTACGGGTGGGTACTAGATTCACCTCGCCTAAGACTTCGCTTACTCCTGGAAGCCTGAAACAAGTAGGGATGTAAGTCCCATAAAACCCGCTACACTAAAAAGATAACATAAACAAAAAGAAATGGTCTAAAAACAAAATTTTATGTCTATGTTTAGTTTCAAGTTTAAACTTACACAAAACCTAATAAGCATACATACCCAGAGTTCCTAGTGTAGAAACTAGGCTCTGATACCAGATGTAATGCCCCGCCAGGGAACCCAAGAGAGATTAACCTATAACATGCTACTAAGTTTGGTGAACATTTTTTTTAAATCTAACATACAAGATAAACAAAAGTGTGGAAGAAATTACCATTTACTCACATTGAAACAACATCCAACACAGATTACAAATCTAGAGGGTTCCTTGATGTAGAATTACTTAAGAATAAATTACAACTAAAGAAAGATAAAAAAGATTTCGTATCATAAATAATACAATTACAACTTACATCAATGAATACAATCCTCATGGACATCCATGATAACTAATAAATTGACATCCACTACACATGTCACAAGGTATGTAATAATAAATCTAACATAGAAGTACACTAACCAGATTAGGTATCACATGCGATACACTAATACAAGTTAACAATAAAGAAGAAATGATAAGAAACCAACAATGAAGAAACAATGAAGAATCATGAAGGCATCCAACTACAGAAGAATCAATAGCACCGGCACCAAGACGTTGAATCTCAAATGGTAAAGAATCACTACCACCCATCTGTGTAGAACCACAAAGGTCTACCCCATCATGTTGAGGAGATAGCAACAAACCCCAACCAGATGACCAAAACCAAACAAGGATAACCACTGAGCAAGGAATCCTAAAAGCTCTCTACTCAAGGTTTACAAAAATAAAGTGAAAAGTCCAACACACTAATCCAGAGGCATAAATAGAACTCACGAGGTGACTTAGTCTACATGCTATGGGAGTGTCATCACATGTCTAATTCCTTGAGATACCCTGGAATTGGTCAAAGTGGACCCCAAACACTCAAGCATTGAGTTACCCTAGAACTGGCCAGTCTGGGCCCCGGACCCTCAATATGATCCTTGTGGGATGAGAATACTCTCTCTCATATATGAGGAATTCTAATCATAACCATATACTAACTTATCTTTTAAAATAAACTCTACAAGTTTTAATTACTAAGTTATCACTTAATTACATAACCTACAATAGGTTACCCAGGTATTGACCACTTTGGGTATCGGCCCCTATTGTAAGCCACTCCCCTAAGATGCACCTACTCAATCTCCACTAGGCTCATAATCTCACAAACATCAAAGTAGGTATACCACCAAGTAATCCTAGAAGCAGTTTCACAAATAAGAAATTGACATGATTACAAAGATACCATAACCATATAATAACCAACAAGAGCCCATAAGATCAAAACAAGGTATAATCAGAATAAATACACATAATAAACATTATACTGAAAAACAATCCAACTGATACATAACCCTACCTCTATTTTCCCCCTAGGCCATCCTAATGGTCAATATCACACAATGCACAAGAAGACATAACTGGCATGAACAATACAACATTCACATCACAAATAACTGATATCAATCCATAAGCATTAAAATTTCATTTTGATCATATTTGATTTTAAGTATGTAAACAAAGAATCCCACTAGGATAATTGGGATATAATCAATACAATAATATCACAATTAGAGAATATTCCTTAATATTGCCCTATGACTTTGACAGAATAAAAGACCCAATTTTCATAGAAGCACTTCAATTTCAATGAATGGTCAAACAAAAAATAAACACTCTATAAGAGAGGCATACCCTAAAGTAAGCATATATGTTGGAAAAATGTCCAGCGCTCCCCTCGGGATTCATGACATGGTTTAATGGCCTCTTGTGTCTTCTATAAGTCTAGTGGTTGTATCAGGCATTAAGAGGTCGATCTTTTGGTGTAACAGAAACCACTACTTGTAACAAGTGGTATTAGAGCTTGGTCATAGGTTTGAATCCCCTTGGGTAATGCTGAGGGGGAGATTGTTGGAAAAATTTCTAGCACTCGCCTCAAGATTTGAGACATGGTTTAACAGCCTCATGTGTCTTCAATAAGTCTAGTGGTTGTATCGGGCATTAACAGGTTGATCTTTTGGTGCAACGACAACCACTACTTGTAATAATATATGTCTTAATACTTTAATAAATAATGCTTAAAAGTTAGCTAAGCAATGAAGACAGGTTATCTAATCGCACTAATCAATTATATGAATTCTATATAAAACAATATCTTTTTAATATCACATTACAACATACAGATAATATTCATTTAAAACTAACTATGCTAAAAATAAAATAAAATAAAATACATACGCATAAACTAATTAACAAATAGAAAATTTTATAAAGTTTTATTAATAATAAAAATTAAATTAAACTAAATTATTTATTATCATGAATAAATATTTAGCTGATATTAAACATTTAGTAATAACAAAATAAAACTAACCTAAATTACAATTCACAACTTTCATTATTAACAATGCAAGTATTAAACAAAATTTAGTATAAATAAAATAACAAAGAAAAATAAACTTTAACAAAGCAACTTTCACGCATACCAATAAAGATATGTGGGGGGTGGGAAGGTGGGCCTCCCCCATGCCTCCTCTCATCTCTGCAAGTTTCCATGTGCTACTAGGCATGGTCTCTGTGCAGTCTCCTTGGGAGACTGTCGGCAGAGTCTGCCGTGCAGATCCCTTGGGCAGACCGCCGGAAGACCTCCGGCCAATGGAGTGCAGGGGTGGTGTTCCCTGCCCCATTCAATTTTTTTAATTTTTTTAAAAAAAAATTTCCTTAGTGATTTTATTCAATAATAAATTTTTTTTAATACAAAGTATATATATATATATATATATATATATATATATATATATATATATATATATATATATATATATATATATATATATATATATATATATATATATATATATATATATATATATATATATATATATATATATATATATATATATATATATATATATATATATTTGTTTTTATTAGGAAAAGATCAAAAGGAATATAAACATGTAAGACATCACATATATTTTAAACTTGTTTTTTTTTTAAAATCTAACTGTACTTTTCCAGGCCATCACATATACATATTCTAAACCAATTTGGTCTTTTCCACTTTCCAATTTTGACTTGAGGATTTATCCTTTGACTGTGTAAATTTTAATTTTCTAATGCAAAAAGAAACGGAGAATGATTATTCAAATTCTAGGATGAATATTTACACGCAGATTGGGTTTTTTAAGCAATTTGATTTTCTTACTCAAGGGGATCAATTTTTCCTCCAACACTATAGTTTAACTATATAACAGGATTAATTTATCATTTTCTAGGAAAACCATGAACAACCTATTGACAGAATTTCGCCAACATAACAGTACAATGCCAAATTGTAATAAAATATAAAAATCAACTATACTAGGGTTTCTAAATACCCAGATCCAAGATAAACATTGATCCACCAAATATAAAGCATAGAAATCTATACAAACATAGAAAGATAAATAGATGTGAAAACAAAGATAACAGGCAAAATTTGATGCCTACCTCAGATCCAATGCCAGAAGCTGAAAATGAAAACCCTTGTAGATTTGAAAATAGAATTTCCTCCAGAATTCAATCCAACCTGCAAATCTGAAAACTATGTAGCGAACAGGTACCTGATCCAGATGCACAAAGAAGCCCAAATCAACAAGAAACCACAACAATCCAAAATCCCCAAAATTCAAAGCACACAAGCTCTCTCCAAAAATCTTCTCCAAAACCTGTCTAATCTCCCAATGAATGCAATTCCCCCTATTAGGGATTCAATTCCCCATTTCATGCAAATTCTAGAGATGACTCAATAGTTAACTCCTAATCAAACTCCAATTCCAAAATTGAAAGTAAATCCAATTAATTAATTAAAATATCTTTATTTTGCACAACTCAACTTTGACTTTAGAAAACTAGATGTTCATTTTTTGAAAACAAATCTATTTTCAATTATGCACACGTTATAATTTAAATTCATTTATTAAATAGATTAAATACTTAATGCATCCTAAAATCATGCAATTCAATTATTTGATCATTTAATAAAATATGCAAGCATAATTGAAATCATTTCCAATTACGCACATGTTAATAATTTAAAACCCATATTAAATAAATTAAATATTTAAAGCATCCTAGAACATGAAATTAAATATTCAATTATTTAATAATACACTCAAATATAATTAATCCTAATTTCATTTCAATAATCGATTAATTGCAATTAATCAAATAATTGACTTTAGATAATTTTGCAAATTAAACATAGGAACATAATTAAATCATTAAATCCAACTATAATCTTAACATTCATAATAATATAAAATCACCTATATAATCATAAATCAAGTGAAACATGCACAATAAGATCAAGCACAATAAAATCAAGCAAACTGAAATCATGCACACACTCAAGAACGTGATCCACGAATTCATACCAACCAGACAAATTCGGGTAGGGTTGTCAGACTAACACATGTCCAATCCTAGGACAATTAGGCTTAGGTTAGGGTTTTGGGTCTGTGTATTATCTCCCCTCTTTACCTTTGAGATAAATGTCTATGGGCACACTCACTCCTGCCAATTTAAGGAAGACAATGCCCTGTACCTGCAATCCTGTCATCACAAGATGAAGCATCTACATACAATAATATATCAGACAATGATAGGGTATGGTCAAACATGTGGATCTCAACTATGCAAGTAACTACGCCTCCGTCCTCTACCACACAAACACATCAAATAGATACAAACACATGATAACCATACACATGCAAGTATGGGGTAAGTACATCATAATCAATATAAAACATGTAATCTAACATCATGAAACATCATTATCTAATCTATCCATACACGTGATAAACATATGATAATCAATAATCCATAATTTTCATTTAATGAAACAATAACCGATCACATGGAAAGTGACCTAAAAGAATTCGGTCATACAACTAAAACATAAAGAAAACTAAAAGCAACCTATGGGTAGGAACTACAAGGATTCTAGTGAAAGGTTCTAAGAAGTGAGTTTTAGGTAGTTTTATTTAGAGGGTAAGGCCTTATCTACCCCTAAGTTAGCCAATTCATCTACTCTCTTGTTCCCTTCTCTATAAATGTGATTGATGGAGATTTCATTAAAAAATTTACATAGGGTTAATGCTTGTGATAGAAGTGAATTCAGTCTCCAATTGGGAATTGTCCTTTTCCTAAGCGCATTGATTATTATTGCTGAGTCCCCTTCTATCTTGAGGTATGGTAGTCCCATGGAAGCACATTTGTTTATACCTTGAACCAATGCAAAGAGTTCTACCCAAGTATTGATTTCTATCCCTATGGGTTCTTCTATAGTAGCAATTTCCTTCCCATCCTCATTATGTATGCTACATCCAATACCCACAATCCTTGGGTTACCTCTCAAGGCACCGTCAAAGTTAAGTTTGAACCAACCCTCTTTTGGGGGTCTCCATTTGCACTCAGCTCTTTTGAATGCCATAATTTTATTACTTGAGCCTATAAAAGTGGGGAGTAATAGACCTATCCATTTTCCTCGCATTTTTCCATCCCAGTGGCTCATATGCATATTTGTGTCTTGAATTTTAGAAATTTTTCTTTTCATATTCTCTATGATGCCAGCCTCAATCTTGTTACATAGTTGTTTCCATTCTAGTTTCTCATCTCTAAATATCCTTCTATTGCATTCTTTCGATATTTCCCAGATCAAGATTGAGGGGGAGAAAATCCAAAGGTTTGCATAAATACTATCTATCTTTCTTGTAGCATTGTGAGGAGAGAATGAGGAAAGGCAGATGACCAACCTAAGCTACTTGCGAGTCACTTCCAACATTTATTTGAAAAGGGGCAGTTAAGAAATAGATAATCTACATCCTCTTCACTTTCCTCATAGAGGACACATCTACTTAGTCTAGAGAAGCCCAACATCTTAAATCTATCTATTGTTAAGAGTCTATAATTGAGGGTTAACCAAGTACAAAATCCTGCTTTAGGAAGACAATTTTTGTTCCAACAGAGGTTGATAGGTATTGCTGTTTTAGGATGATTATAATTTTGAGAGATAAGATTGTACACATCTTTAGTGTTATATGCACATGTTTTAGAACCATCCCAGACTAGTGAATCTTTAGATATTTTTAATACAAGCTTTCATTTGTTTAGAATTTCTACAATCCTTAATTCTTCTATTGATGAAATGCCTAAGGTTTTTAGGGATTTCCAAACCCACTCTATTCCATTAAAAATAATATAGTCTTTGAGACGTGTACCTATCTTTTCCTTTAGGAATTGTATGAGGATGGGGTTATTCAAAGAGTTGGATAGGGCTTCATAACCACCCCAACAATCATCCCAAAAGAGAACTTTCTCCCCTGAGCCAAGATTCCAGGTTAGTTTTTCCTTTATAATGTGCCTACAATCCATCATGAAACTCCAAATTTTGGATCCCTTAGGGGGGAAGATTCTCTGAATATGTTGATGGGATCCTTATCTTCTAGATATTTATAAATGAGAATTTTGGCCCATTTGGCCTCCGAGTTTCTATATAACCTCCAAATCAAATTAGCCCCCAAGGCCTTTCCTTCATCCTCTAGATTCTTGAGACTTACTCCTCCCTCTTCTTTAGGTTTGCATATATTTTCCCATGAAATTAGGGGGATTTTCTTTTTTTCATCACCCCCTTGCTAGAGGAAAGTTTTGAAGTATTTGATAATTTCTTTTCTTTTGTTAGAAGGGAGGTAAATACAAGATAATTGATACATTGGCATATCTGTCATAGTTTCTCTTCCAATAGAAGAGAGCCATCTTCCTTTCCATGAATTCATCTTATCCTTGATTTTGCCTATAATAGGGTCCCAAATGTCTGTATCTCTTTGGTCTTTTACTAGGGGAAGACCTAGGCATTTACTTGAAAGCTTACCTTGTTTAAAATTAAGAATCTTACATATGTCCTTTTCTATTTCTTTATCTGTATTAAAGAAAAAGATTTCTGACTTGTTCAGGTTAATTTCTTGTCTAGATGCCTGTGTATATGTTTCCATAATCTTTTTAAAGGCTCTTACCTCTTTCCTACTACTAGCCCCATATAGCAAAGTATCATCTACAAAATGTTGGTGTGTAGTAGGATCTAGTTGACTGGTTATGGTTAATCTGTCAATGTTGCTCCTCTCTTGTTTTGTAGTAATAGCTCTACCCAATGCCTTAGCCATAATGATAAATTAAAAGGGAGATATAGGATCACCTTGTCTTAATCCTTTGGAGATGTTGAAGAATTCTTCTGGCCTCCCATTCACCAGCACAAAGATCATGGGGGTGGAGATGCATTCAAAGATAAGATTAATCTAGCTTTTAGAAAATCCAAAGGCTTCTAGGCATTTACACATAAATCTCTAGTCAACCTTATTGTATGCTTTCTTAATATCTAGTTTGATGAGCATCCTGGGATTTTTGTTTTTTTGGACCGAGTGTATAGCTTCTTGAGTAATAATGACCCCATCGAAGATTGATCTTCCTGGCACAAAACTTATTTGTTCCTCGCTAATGATTAAAGGAAGGAGTTTCTATAATCTTAGTGAGAGTGTTTTTGTGAGGAGTTTGTATAATGTATTACATAGTGCTATTGGTCTATAGTCATTAAGGTTCATTGGTTTACCTTTTTTGGGGATAAGGGAAATAAAAGTGTTGTTTACTTCATTGAGTATTTTTCTTGAGTTCCTCACTCCTTCTACTGCTTCTGTTACTTCCTTACATACAAAGTGCTAGCATTTCTAGAGGAAGATAACTGAGAAGCCATCTGGCCCTGGTGATTTATCTAGATTCATTAGCATTAGGGAATTTTTAACTTCTTCTAATGTAAATTTTTTTGTTAATGCCTTATTATGTTGTTTGTTAATGACTTTGGGTATGTTCTTTAGCATTTCCATTTGACTAACTAAGTTTGAACTCTCCAAATTATTCAAAATTTGATTGAATAAGTTTACTGCTTCAGTTGCTATTTCTTTTGGATCACTTATAGTATCTCCTGCCTTGTTGGATATACTTGATATTCTATTCATATTTCTTCTTTGTTTCATCCTGTTGTGAAAGAATTTAGTGTTTTTGTCCCCTACTTCTAGCCAGGTCTCCCTTGATTTCAGTTTCCAAAATAATTCTTCTCTTGCCAATATTTCTTCATATTTCTTAAGAAGGTTCTTCTCTTTAAGGTAGACTTCATCATTCATTCCTGCTTGAATAACTTGAGAGTTGACCTCATTCATTTGTTTTTCTAAGTTTAGTTTTGTCTCAAATATGTTGCCAAATTTAGTCGAGTTCCATTCCAGCAATTTCCTTTTAATCCATTTTAGTTTGTTTACTACTATAAACATCTTAGACCCTGAAAATTTAGGCTTTGACCACCAAATCTCCATAAGATTCAAAATGTCTGGATCTCTAAGCCAAGCCTATTCAAATTTAAAGGAACTCTTCTTAGGTTTTCTTTGTGTTAGAGTGTTGAGAAGTATTGGATAATCGTCCGATCCTGAAACTGTTAAGATCTTAGCCTCAAGGGAGAAATCATATTTAAAAATCCTTTTCTAAGATATTGAAAAATCCTTTTCTCCTGTTGTTCCATGTGAACGAATTGTCTTCTCTCAGAATTTCGAGGAAAGAGTTTCTTTCCCTCCAAAGGTTAAAGTCCCTGGCAGCCAAAGGTAGAGACTTTGCACCCCCTCTTTTTTGGAGAGCTTTGAGATAACGTTGAAGTCTCCTCCTAAAAAGCATAGTTCATCATTCCTTTGGTTGATAAAGGACTCAATTTCCTACCATAATAAAAGTTTCTCCCTATTTTGTGTAGGGCCATATACATTTATTAAATTAAAAGTTAGATTGTTCCTAAGGTCCTTAACTAGTCCACTCATCCAATATCACTTTTTTTCTAAAATTTCAATTGTGATGTGCCTAGGGTTCCAAATGATGGCTAGGCCTCCTGAGGCTCCTAGAGCATTTGATGCCTCAATTACCCTAAATCCTAAATTTTTTTTGAATTTTTCCATTTCTATATTATCTAGTTTGGTTTCCTGTATTAGCATTATATCTAGGTTATGAATTTTAATGCAACGTTTAATTATACGCTGCTTATTAGGGGCATTCATGCCCCTAACATTATATGAAAGAAGGTTCATGGCTCCTTGGGAGGCTCTTCCCCTTCCTTGCATTCAAGATTGATGTAATTTTAACCTGACCCTTTGCCTCTCTTGCTAAATCTCTTAATTCTGCATTGGGTTTCCTACCTCTTTTTCTTAAAACTTTCACACAATCTGGGGTGTTCCCGCCTTCTTTTAGGAAAGCAATGCCTAGAGTATCCTGATGCTTTATCTCCCTATCTTTAAGTTCAATCAACAATTCTTCTATAGAACCTCCCGTGGTTTCAATATTTGAATTTATACCCCTAATAAGTAGTTTTTTTTAAAGTTCTAATTCCTCTTTATCAAAGATTTCATCCATAAATTGGTCCATAAGTTCTTCAGTCAAGGTTTCTCCTATAAAATTTTCTATTGTATTTACTTCCTCCTGGACTTTGGTATTTTCAGATGATATATTTTCCTAGAGGGAGGGTTCCTCTACCTGAATTTGTTCCATGAAGTCTTTAGTTGTCACTAGCAAAGGGCCAGATTCTTCTTCCTTTGTCTGAGAATCTTCCTCAGTTGTTGAAGTATGCCTAGCATCCAAGTTAGTGAGCTTAGGGTGTACCTCAAATTCTGGGATGAGGGATGTAGCTTGAGGCATAGTTATGGAAGTCACTAGAGAAGTTTCTTCTAAAGCTTGCTTCATTTTAGATTGATGTATTGGGTCTAAGGTTTTAAGAGATTTTCTTGCTTGATTGTGGATAGTTTGGCAAGTTGGGGTTACATAGTTCCTAGGAGAATTGGGATTCCTAATCAAAATTTCCAATGCCTTTTCTAGCTGAGGAGAATTCTTATCCAAATAAAAGCCCCCCGAGTCCTTATTAAAGGAAATATGAGGAGTGGGATCCTGAAAGGATGGTAAGGTGGGTTGAGTGCCTAATTTATCCTTCTCCCTGGATGAGGCTATTGTTTTAGGGGAGGATAGGCTATTGTGAAGTTCCTTTATTTCACCTTCTTCTAAAGATGAGGATAGCTCCCCAAAAAGGGGTGTGTTCTTGTTATCTAGTGCTCTATTCCTGTGAATTGGATCTAAGACTTTTAGGGAAGATTTGCTAAGGGTTTGGTTCATAGTGTTCATGGGTAGCTCATTTGTTTCAAAGCATTCCTAATCTCCATCCTCCTCTATGAAGTCCCCATCAATAATCTTAGGAAAAATGTGTGCAACCCCTGCTTCGTAGCTTATTTCTAGGGAGAAATTTAGAGAATCATTGAGGTCCACTTTAACAATGATAATATTTTCTACATAATTCTTATCCAGATCTATAAACCCTACAAATTTTCCTAAGCTATTCCCTATAGCTCTTAGCGAATCTACATCTAGAAATTCAATAGGGAGGTTATTAAGTTTAATAGCCTTTTGTACCAATTTTTTTTTTAATTTACAGGGATCAAAGAAGGGAGACCATTCTAGGATATGAAAGCCTATGTTCCTGAGTTTTGGGAAACCCTCCGCAAGAAGTTTTTCTTTTAGAGTTGTGCTAGTGCAGTCCACATAAAGAAATTTGTTTGAAAGGATTGTAATACATACCTTATTATTCAACCTTTTTTTGACCCAGTTTGCAATTATTTTCGAGGATGCCCCAATGCCTGACCATCTATAGAAAAAACCATACTTTGCACACAACCTCTGAATATTATTAATCAAGTTACTATAGATAACCAACTTTTTCTAATTTGGAATACTTACCATAGACTCTACTTTATTAAAATTAGCGATTATTCTATGAGGGGGAGAGTATACCTTCACTGATGGAGGATGGAGCTAAGAAATACCTTTAGATTTTGGCCAAGTAGATTTTGCTTCTGGTTTTGATACTTGGGGATTATCTTGTTGGAAGTCTTGGTTCATCAAGTTTGAGAATTGTTGATGCGGGGGGAGTAGATACCCAGCTTCTAAATAGTGGATTTATGTTGTGGTTGCGTTGATGATTTTTTCTTTTGCTTCCCTTGAGAATGTGCTCTAGAGAAAACCCTAGGGGAGGAAGCTTCTAAGAGATCGAATTTGTTATTGATTAGAAGAGCTTCTGTTCACAAATTTTTAGGTTTTTGTGCTTTTCTTCCACTCTTAACTAGTTTCCAATTTGATCTTCGGTCTGACATTTTCTTGTCCAAGTATGGAGATCTGGTTTAATAAATCTTGCATATTTGGTTTTGGAAAAAACATGAATGTGTCTATCCATGTAATCAACAGTCCAGAAGCGCGACTGGGAGAATTTCCAAATTGGCCGAGCTTTTCACATTGACAAAGCATTCCGTAATGGTTGTTCTTTGCTAATCACATTGGCAATTTTTTTGAATGACTGAAAATTTTACATTTTCTCAGAGCATAAATTTTGAATGATTATTATTAATACATACTTAATTTAATATATAGATTTTATTTAGTGTATATTTTTTTTAAAAATGTATAAGTATATTTTTTATTTTATTATACAAAATTTATTTACTAATCTTTTTAAATTAGGTGTAATAAAACTTGTACTTTGAAAAATATCAATCAAATTCAATTTATGGATTTTATCTTTTCAAATTTTTTAGTTTTAGTTTTCTTTGAAATCTTTTTAGGTTTTTGCATAGAAAAATATTGTGGTAAACATAGAGTAGCATATAAATTCAAATATCTAGATGTTTGATGCTTTCACAAATATACACACATTGAATGACCTTCATGTGGGTATCCAAATGTTTGATGCATGCAAAACACTTAAAAACCTATTCACCAACTGTCCAAATAACTTACTACCTCTATTTGCAATTTGCATTTCATGCAAACTAGGTGTTTGCTTTGTAACGTCCAAGAGTGGCTTGCATGTATTCTTTTGCCTCCTAACATCTGCGAAGCCTCTAACAATTTGCAGACCCATCAACACCTCCAATCATTAAGTGCCAAAAAAATAGTCACCCAACATTTTTTGTAAAAAGTGTGCAACTTCATTAAGGCAAATAAGGAAGACAAAATAATTTTCAAAAAAGTTCACATCTTATTGGTTTTTCGAGTATAGATTAATAATTTAGAGAGAATATTAATATATTGATAAAAATCATTTAACTTTGTAAAATCTTGTTCTTGTTATTGTGACATTTTAGTTATAATTTAATTTATTATATTTATATAATTGTTTGATTACTTAAAAGATACTAGTAATAAATAATAATAAAAAATATTATTTAATAAGATGAAAAAAGCTCAATTATATATTGATGATTAGAAAAGTAATTTTCGCATTTACACATATCATAAAGAAACTTTGTATCAAAGGAAGTATTTATAATAACATAAATGTGTAGTGCAAGGGAACAACGAATGAATGTAATTAACTCTGAATGTCATCACCTAAAGTTAGAAATGTATCCTTTCCTATAAAATTTGTAAGAATTATATTTAGAAACCCCAATAAGATTGAAGGTGAGATTAATCATTCCAATTGCCTAGACTAGATGGTACAAATAGAATACCAATTGTAATTTTTTATTTTTTGGACTAATCTCATAGTAAACAAAGTGTCTGGCTATCTCAAGATATCATCACTAAAACTTACAATAGTATATTCGAAAGCATGTGTAAGGTGGATATCTTGAAATGTCACTATTGAAACTTTAGTAGTATATCCTAAACCATTTGTAAGTTTAAGAGATGATGTCACAAGTGACACGATGACAAGTTAATCCAAATGCCAAGGAATACATCAAGAGGCCTAAACAAAACAAGTGAGACAAATAACTCAGACAAAAAGGCTATATCTTACAAGTATGATTTATTCTTTTGTTCTTGTAAGTTATCACATCTAGGGAAAGTTGACAATGGATGAAATAGCTTGCTCCAAATCAAAGGATAAAAAATCAAACACAATGTTGAGCATTTTTGTTGTAAGCTTTAACTATTTAATCTCTTGCAAGCTAACATGTTAGATTTCAATAGACAATTGAAACTCAAACAATTATGTTTGTAAACTCCTTCCAGGTGTTGTCACACATGAATGAAACCATGAACTTATTGATTACTATGACAATTACATTCATTATATGAAGATTGAAAAGAAGAGGGATATGAAGAGGAGAGAGAGGGGGGAGAGTGCAGATGGAAGTTTTAAATATATAAATAATCTAGAGAATGAGAGAGGGAGAGATATAAAGATAAAATAGAGAGAGAGAGAGAGAGAGAGAGAGAGAGAGAGAGAGAGAGAGAGAGAGAGAGAGGAAATATGCAAATGTAGAGATTAAGAGGTAAAGATAGAAAGACATATAGGGAGATACATACAGAGACATAAAGAGGGGGACATAGAGAGGAAGACACATAAAGATACATAGATGATGAGATATATTGATACAAAGATAAGGAGATCCAAAAAAGATGAGGGGGAGTGAAAAGAAAAGGGAAAAACACTTAAATGAACTTTCCATGTAAGTTATTATACCATTGGAGGGTGGCCCCACAATACTGTGTCCCACTTTTTGGCCAACTTTGACACAGAGATCAACATTTTGAGAAAAAAATTGACTTTTGAACACCAGTTGCCGGAAAACTATTAGGAATTTGAAATTGATGTAAACTAGAGTCTTGTAGAATTTTCTTTCTAGTTTCTAAATATATTTTTAAAAAAAATTAAAATTCATTAAAATTCATTTTGCCTTCTCCTTCAAAAAGTGGTTTGTGTGAAAACCTGTGTTTTTAAGGAGTTACTATCACTTGGATCAAGATAACTTCTTTTAAAAATATGATAACAGCGTAATTCTTTCAAGATTATATTTGTAACTTCAATATCTAAAGGATGTAATTCATTTCATTCATTTTGGGTCAATATTTCATAGTTTATTAAGTTCTAAAGTGACAGTAACTGCAATTTAGACATAAGGTCACTTGGATCGCTCTAACTTGATCTGTGTATATCAAAATTTATTTTTTCTTTTTTTTATATAAAGGTAACACAAATACTCTTTTCCTACATATTTTTCATAATTTTATTTTTTGTAATTTACTATTTTTCCCAATGTCTTAAAGAGACAGGTTGTTGAATGACCAAACAACCTATGTTTAGTTAAAGTAATATTTAAAAGTCATAATGAACTTAATATGTATTAAAATTATATTCATTAGAAAGCTTGTTCTAAATAGCATCATACAAGATAGATAGGTTTTTCAAATTGATTCATTTGATCTATGAAAACATAAAGTTGAAGTGATTTTTTGTCAGCATTTTAATAGGTGTGAAGGAAACTCCATTGTAGGTATGAATGAGGAGTATAGATGTTATATCAATATTTTTTGAATCTAAGAGGCTTTGAGCCAAACATTTGTAATTAATTCTTTCAAATAGAACCTCTCAAGGCTTAAATTATCATATTTTATTAAAAATGTGTTATTTCAACAAAAATCAGCATGTCTAAAAAAGTGGGACACACTATTGTGGGACCACCCCGGAAGGAAGAATCCCATGATAGACAAGCTTAGGATAAGAGTATTGGATGGAAAAGGTGGAAACATGATGTATTAAAAGCCACCGAAAAAATATGATGGAGTTTGGTCACTGTCTACAGGCCCAAGCACGTCCACACATCTATTATGATGCAAGTGATGTTCTCCTTTTTTGGGTTGATTTCATCTACTATAGTGGGACCATTTAAAGGGGACGAGAAAAGAAAATGACAAGATAGGAGGATAAAATGGTGGGGCAATCTAATGCTCAACAAGTGTTCAACCATCTTGCATGTTCCTGCGCTGCTATTACAAAAAGTGGCAGACATGCAGTTCCAAACATGGAATGCATGCATGTGTTTGAAAGATTTAAAACTAGATGGTAATTATTTTATAAATCTTCCTATAGTTAGGTAACTTTTAGTCAGACTGAATTTGAAATACATTGCATTTTTTCACGCTTAGGTGATGGTATAATGTTCACTAAGCCAGTAACAACTTATGTTTTATTAGTCATTTTAGAAAATCCATTTTGTATCACAATAATATATGAATTTGAATTCAGAGATTTTTTTGTGCATCATTGCTAGGAATATTCTAAAGATTATTGTTAAGATTATGTAATCTCTTTCATTAATCACATTGTTTTGGAGATAGAGCAAAGGTGTGAGCTTTTTGAATCCTTTGCAAGATCACTTGGAAAGCGAGATTAGTGAGATCATCAAGCTTAATATTACATAAAACAAAAAAGAAATTATAATGTTATTAAAAATATATGTCCTGCTTACAACCCAAGCGTACCTTCCCCTCATTCATGATGACATCCTTCCAAAACGTGTTAGCCAGCACATGCTTAAACAGTCAATCATTATCTCAACAAACATTTAAAACAATCAAATTACAACGTTTTTATTCAGTTAAATAATTTTTCAAATAATAATCTATTACTACCTAAAAGAGAAAGTAATTTTTTTCCCTCATAAATACGGCATACCCATTGCACACTAAAGTACGAATACTAGTAATTAATCTTGACTTATGCTGACAAGAAACCACTTGATGTCCAAAGTTGTCGATCAAAGGTATCGCTTTCGAAATCGTCCACCTGATCTACCAGCACTTGTAGAGACCTTGGAATTTGTGGTGCACGAGCCTCCATCGTGCCTTCCAATATCTTCACCACTTCACTCATGCTCGGCCTCTCATTCTCATCGTCTTGAATGCACAGCGCAGCCACCGCAGCGGCTCTTCTCACCTCTTCCACATCCGCTTCACTCGCTATCCTTGCGTCCACAAGACCTACTATGTTTCTCATCTGAATCTGAGATGAAGCCCATGTAGGAAAGTACAACCTGCTTTCCTCCACCTTTTGGTCCAGATTTCTACGACCTGATATAATTTCCAGCAAGTCTTACCAAAACTGTATACGTCCACCTTTGGAGTGATAGGAAGGCCGGAGATCCACTCGGGAGCCAAATACCCGCGTGTTCCTCTTGTGGTGGTCAGCACGCGGCTAAATCTCTGCCAATCAGCTTTGCCAACCCAAAATCAGCTATCTTGGGATGAAAGTCACCGTCCAGCAGAATGTTTTCAGGCTTAATATCGCAGTGAATGATGCAATCCCTGCATTCTTCATGGAGATAAACTAATCCTCTTGCAGTGCCCAGTGCGATCTCAAATCGAGTCTTCCAATCCAACAACTTCTCTGTTTCTTCCTCATTACGGAAGAGGAAGGAGTTTAGAGAGCCGTTGGGCATTTAACCATACACCAGTAGCCTTTGAGTACCTTCTACGCAGAATCCCCAGAGCCTCACCAGATTCACATGCTGTATTCTCCCGATGGTGCTTATTTCCGCACGAAACTGCTTTTCTGCTCCGGTAGAACCCTCCAGTTTTTTGACCGCCACAAGTGTTTTGTCCGGCAGAACTCCTGCGAACACAACCGAATGCGCCGCTCCCCAGCTTATTCTTAAAATTTTCAGTTGCAATTCGCAGCTCTTTGTAAGTGAATGCTTTGAGCGACGTTGGCACGTCCTGTTCCATGCTTTTCTTCCGCAGCCTTCGACGTTTACACACAATAAAGACGGCCACGAGGACAGCCAAAATGACACAGAAAGAGGCGCTAGTTGCAGCAACTACAACGCTAAGTGCAGGAGATTTGCTCCTTCCCTCTGATGTGGAATGCGGCAACTCAGAAGCGGCCACTCTAATGAAGACCGAATTGTTATCCGATGAAGAACGCATTTCAAATAAATCCCCAAACCACAGTCTACACATGGAATGATAAGAAGTAGCGAAAGCAAAAGCAAAAGCTGTGCAGGAGCAATTGTTGAGACAAGCAGTCCGGCAACCCTGCTGTGTTGGCTCATTGTATATGACAGCTCTCATTTCCAGCATATACTGGTTCCTGGCTTCATGGAAGCCGTCGGTGGTTCCCTCTGTGCTAGAGCAATGCAACGGTCTTCGCCGAGCACAGCCGTTCGACCACCAGCTTTGAGATTGGTGCCTCGCGTTGGGCGTGAAGCCATCAACACAACTACACACATCATTCGCATTGCATAATCCATAAGCCCCACAAATATCATACTCACTGCATTGACCCCAGTGTGTCGCCCAAACCAGATGCCATTTACTGTCCATCCAGAAGTATGTTCCGTATTCTCCATTCGGTTGGAACACTAGCCGCGCCGTGAGAGGTTTCCACGCCGGGTTTATGACATAAGTATAGTACATTGTTGAAAGAGAAAACCTCTCAAGGGACATTTCGACTATGTCCTGACCTTTCATCTCGGGCACCTTGGTAAAACTATTCCCAGTCCACTCTCCACTGGACCAATATCTTACACTTTTGTTATAGGCCATCACCATCTGAGACTTTCCTGGGGACATGTCCAGTCCATAAGAGAATAGCCCAATTGCAGGATCTACAGAGCTCTTCCACGAAGTTAACTGAGTGCCTTTCCACATCTTCATACCCGGCAACCAAATATCGCCTGGATAAGCGAAACTCTCCCAAACTATCTCAGACTTTTCGTGGGCATCCAGCATAACGAGATTACCGGAGTCCATTAATATTGCGCCTGAGGCTTTACGGCCATGATCAGTCGACCAAACCGACCGATCGTCTCCGTCAAACAATCTGAGATGACCGTCTCTCGAAAAGTTTAGAACGCCGGGCATGTTTGTGACAGGATTATCTCTGTTAGCCACCCAAACTATGGCCTTCTGAGAGATTGGAGCATACCAGATGCCAATATACGAGTTATTCGTTCCTTTGGGACTGAAAAATCCCAATTCGAAAGTGCCATTCTTTGATATGAGGGTCTGGTTTCCTGAGAGGGAAGAACCCATTAACAGCGTATCTCCGCCATTCACTGCTAATAAACTGCAATTATGCATTGCAATGATAACAATAATGACTAGGACCAAATTCTTCATCTCCATCTCTACAACCAGAGCACTTGTATTTTTCTTACAAACCACTTGAGGGAAGAACTTTATCTTAATTAGCTTATGTCTCTGGTTCAATTTCGAACTTAAATAAAAAATCCCGTGTCCTCAAGTCGCGCCGTTTATCACACTTAAACGAATTGAATTTTTTGAACTGACAATTTCAAAGTCGAAGTCTCAGACAGAAAATGGAACCACTTTCATCCTTCCACTGTTCTTCATCTCCTCTTCCCGAGTCAGTCGACAGAAGTCTTCTCCGGTGATTAAAATGAGGATGGAGGACAAATATCTTTTCCGAGTGTAATGTGAACAGTAATACAAAAACCGTTCGGATGCTTTGACGCGGAACGATTCGAATGTGAACAAGTATTGCAAAAATCTTTCGGATGCTTTGACACGAATCGATTCGATTAAGATTGTGGCGCTGAACTATAATTCGTCTTTTGTCTTCAATTGAGTTTAGTAATACTAGTAATCGAATCTTGGTGTGCAATGGGTATGCCATTTCAAATTCTTCTTCTTCTTGTAGGTGTTGATGTGGGCATAGCAAGATAGTATGTGGCCATTGGGGGACTCATTCTCAAGCTTACCTCTTGTATTGTAGTCAAGGTTACCTTGACTTTCTTTTCCTATCAAGTTTAACATTTTCCTTACGGAATTCAATGTGGATATGACAAGGTTGTTTGTGGCTACTTCAAGACTCATTCCAATGCTTATCTCTAGTGTTGTGGCCAAGGTTA